>VWZD01003139.1:653998-685827 GCA_013396695.1 Sakesphorus luctuosus
CGCTGCCCCCGCGCCCGCCCCTCCCCCCCGCTCCGCTCGCGCTCCCCGCGCCCGTCCCGCGGCGGCGCCTCTGCCTCTGCCTCTTCCTCTGCCTCTGCCGCGCCGGGCCCGCTGCTCCTCAGGGCGTCCTTCGCACAGCTATCCCGGGGCTCCGGTCCCTCAGCGCCCTTCTCCCCCTTCCCTTCTGCCCCTCATCTCCCCTCTCACCCTTTGCTCCAGCCCCTCATCGCCCTTCTCCCTCTTCTCTTATGTCCCTGAGCGCCCCTCTCCCCCTTCCCTCCTGCCCCTCATCGCCCCTCTCGCCCTTCCCTCCTGCCCCTCATCGCCCCTCTCGCCCTTCCCTCCTGCCCCTCATCGCCCCTCTCTCCCTTTCCCGCTCCCTCCCCGCCACTCCCCCGAGTGTTGTGCCCACAGAGCAGTCCAGCCCGGGCAGAAGGGGAAGGTGGATGCTGGCGAGGAGGAGGTTTGAGCGAGGCAGGCCAGGGCTTTATGAAGTTTTTTCGTCAGTCGCTTGGAAGCATAAAGGGATCCCCCTCGGCCAGCAGTGGCTTTTCCATTTTATTTGATTGTCTTTGGGGCAGTTGTAGGACAGGTCACGCCGCAGGTCCGGCAGAGGCAGCTGTAGCACCCGCAGGTTGATTTTTACCTGCATATTTTGGAGGTGAGGCCGTGTGTAGGCAGCAGCCCTGTGCTGGCTGTCCCCGATCCAGCCAGCTGAAATAAATCACTGTCCCGGGAAAGCGAGCAGAAAGGCCTCGGGCACGTCAGTAATGCCTAATAAATGCAAGATAAATCCTGAGGCAGGGTCTCAAGCAGTTATGAATAATTAAAAGAATAGTTTATATCTGTTTTTAAGACACCATATATTATTCCAATTGCTCTATTTAGCCTTAGGTGCAGTGAATTCCATAATAAAAGATTGTTTTGAAGAGGAGCTCTCTGTATCTCTGCACTTGAATTCTGTGGGCAAGAAATCTAAGCTAAATGTGGGGGATTTTTTACTAAAATGACTAGTCAACAGTAAATTAAAAGAATACTAAACTTACAATTCAGCAGTTTTCCCTGAAACTGGGGAATTTACACAGGCAACAGCAGGATTTTTTGGTTTATGATGCATAATTCTAGGCTGTCTCATGGCCCATAGTCATACACTACAAAGCTCTTCAGACTACAACTGGAAGAATCTGGTTTTATTTCAAAAGATCTGTCTGTGTGCTCTATTTTCCATCTGTCACTTTCAAGTGAGATCTCTTCACTGCCTGATTTTTTTTTTCCTAACGGTTGTTCTGGAATGATTTATCTGAGGTCCAAACATTACATTGTTCCAATAATCCTTTTCATGCAAACTGCAATGAGAGGATTTTGTAGGCTAAATTTGTTTCAGCCTTCTTAAAATATTTCATTCCTTTCTCTGAAGTTTATGGAATACTGTACCGAGAAACTGGATTATCCCAGGAAAACACATCTTAAAAACATTTGACTTTTGGGAAAAGGACTGTGGGTACATTTGGGAGGAACTGTGTGCACTCTTGTCTACAGCAAGATTAGCCAAGCAGGTGGCCCTAGTAAGCTAACAAAATGAAAACAATTTGCTGAGTGTTTGTTTAAACTAACCCTATTTTGCTGTATGTAAGAAAGAAGTGTGATAGTGATATTCCTTTTAAGTTAGTGACTGTGCTGTGGAGACTCCTGATCCCATTTTGGCAAAGACACTGGCTGTTGTGCAGCTGGTTTGTTTTATTTAGCAAGCTTGCACATAAAGTAGGTGGGAAACAATAGCTAGAAACAGATTGCTCAGATGAAAATGAAGGCTGTGATTTGATCTGGCAGTTAAGGCATGAGGTTAAGTCAAGTGTGTCTGATTCTGCTCGTTGTGCTGTCAAAGGAAAACACAATTAAACATTAACGTCCTCTTAATGAGAATTTATTACAAGCCAGGATTTGGGGTTTTTTTTCTGCAAATGTGTTTTTCATAGTGGAATTATATTTTAAATTTGTTCTGAGGTATTAATTTCATAGCTAATGCGGTAATTAAAAGCCTTGATCATGAATATAATTGCACCTCTTCATATCCAGGGATGCTACAATTGAATGGATGATTGTTTTCAAAAACAAACAAAGCAAACCAACCTATATCTGTCTTGAATTTATTTCACGTTGTCAAAATCCTCTGTCAGAATATTAGAGGTTCTGATATTTTTTCTGTTTGGTTTTTTTATGGTTTTTCAGCACAACAGAATAATGAGGGAAAAATACTTTTAACTTTAAATGTTCCTAGTTGAAATAAATACATTAAACAGAAGTGCCTTGATGAGGAGACAAAGCATTCTATACAATAGAACAAAAATACTTAAAATTTGTCTTTAAAGCCATTACAGTTCCTTTAGTCATGCCTTCTGTCCACAGTGGCTTTGGATTAGCATGGAGACTGCTGAAGTAAGATCACCACCTCTTTTTTTTCCTCATAAATGAGATCTGAGCTCTCCTCCACCCTCATGGAGCTTTTAGTGCTATTGTGGAGGCCAAGATAGCTGTTAAATAGCCTGAAATATCAGTAAGGCTAAACAAATTGGTGTCAGTAAATTAGTGTTTGTCCCAGAGGGAGCCCTCAGGTTTGGAATTGGCAAGAGCCATGCAGAGCCCGGGGTCTTGGAAGTTGCTACTCTCTTGACATAGTAGTTTTACATTTGCCTGCAAAGCTAAGTGTCACTCAAAGCCTGGGGTTTGGACAAGTCTGCTTTTGGTCTTCAAACACAACGTCTATAGCCTTATTTCCACTTTGAAAAGGAAGTTCAGAATGTGGAGTACCATCATATGTCTGGGGCCATGGCTATGTGTAGGCACTGTATGGTGTGTTATTCCAGCCCTGCTGTAAACACCAGTGGGTATTTTAGCATTCCCTGTAATCACAGTAAATGTACCGTGGCTCTTTGCAGGGCACGATGGAGCTTCTGAAGACTCTTAAGAAACGTAATCACAATTGTTTTCCTCTTCAGATGACTTTAAGCCAGCATCGATTGACACGTCTTGTGAGGGGGACCTCCAAGTGGGTAAAGGGGATGACGTTACAATCACTTTGCCACACATTCCAGTAAGTCTCGTATTTATGTGTCCTTGTTTACTCTCCAGCGAATTTGCAGTGTAGTTACAGTCTAATGTAAACGCTATTTTCACTTTTGTCCTTGCCAACACTAGTGGGTTCAACATTTGAGCAGCCAGCATTGTGCTGTGGTACCTTAGGAAAGGACTGAACAGCTGGATCTTTGTAAAGGGTTATATTTGTAAGGTTACAGTTTGTTCTTTAATTCCTTCTCTCCTATTCTTCCTTGAACAACAAGGGAGTTTTTTGGTTAGCTGAAGCTGTTATCTTGTTCCAGTCTATTTATAGTACTATGGCTTAATGAAGCAAGGCAGTGTAACTTGGGCTTTAGTCCAGGTTTGATGTCAGAAGCCACAGGTAGACCTGTAGGCATATTCCTGCCATTGCTAACACATGCACAGATAGGACATAGAGGGTTCCCTGTCTTTAGCTTTACTAGTGGGAATAAGGGCAGTGGTCCTGGTGAGTGGCAATGAAGTGCTTTCCCATCCACTTCCTTCTCTAATTATGCCATGAAGATCTGCTCCATGAGGATGCTGGTCAAACAGCAATAAAACAAGTGATCCAACTGTTTATAGGCACAGCTGTCTTGTAACAGAGGGTTCAGTGGTTTCCTTACCAAAACAAAAGAAAGCGCTTGCATGCTGGAACTGGATTTTTTTATTAGCTGAGCTAAATGCTATGTGTCAAGGCAATAAACCTGAATTCACAGTCATCAATGGGCTTGGTGGCTGCAGGGGGGCACCAGTCAGTTTGGCAGCTGTGTGTCAGATCCTTTTGGTGTTGTTTATTCTAGCACCTCAGTGGTTTTAATTAGTAGGTGATGGTACTGTGATAATTCTCACTGGATGAGGCTTTAGCCTGCTTCACCCTAATCCTGGTTTTTATATGGCTTTGGTCACCTTTAGTGCTTCAGGATGTCACATACTGGTTTCTGTCTCTATAAAAATGATAAGCATGGTAGTGCTATTTGAGAGCAGGTAAAAATGCAATCAGTAGTGCCATTCATCTCAGATTGACGGGAAACAGCGTTACTCGTTCATCTTTTGTGTTGAGCAGCATCACTTGTAGTGTTCCTTTCCAAATCTATCTACTGATGAGCTTAATTTGATTCTCTTCCCCTGATGAACAGCTTTATGTTGTAGTGTGCTTGAGAGGCTGAGACAGCCGAGCCACTGTGTGTACATTGTTCCAGGGCAGTGCTGCCTGTGTTCCAGGCAGAGAGCTGGAAAACACCAGGCATACTGGAAAAGAGCGAGAAGTTCTGAGATCATTTTGTCCTGACAAGTATTACTGAATTTCTTGGATCCTGCTTTGGTTCCCAGTTGCCCAACAACTGGATAGGATTCAGATTCTACGTTGTTGTTTTTTAAAAAAATTTGTGGTTCCTGAGGATGCCTCTGATAGTTTGCTCAGTAGAGATATTTTGGTGTCCCTTGCTGCTCCAAGTACTATTTCTACATGTGGATTTAGTGACTTTTTTGTTTGATAAACAGTCTGGGCTGGGGAAGTGAAAAATTTCTGTTTGTTAGATTACTACAGAAGAAGATTATGGAAGATTATAGAATATCCTGAGTTGGAAGGGATCCACAAGCATCATTGACATCCAGCTCCTGGCCTCGCATGGAATAACCCCAAGAATCCTTCCAGTGCCTGGGAGCGTTGTCCAAACACTTCTTGAACTCTGGCAGACAAAAAACCCTCATGAGTTAAAACTAATTGATTAAATGTGACCTGTTTCACATACCACGTTCTTCTATCCTGTAATCAACACAAGCTGTAAACCAGTGTTATTTAGGCACTAACATAAATCCTAAACATTTGATTTTATTCAATGAGTGGAACTGTTAATTTGCTTAAGCCGTTACATTTTGACTTATTTTTTTAGCCAAAATCACAGGCTTTGCTGAATTAGGAGGCTTCTGGGTAGCCAACTAACTTTGATCAATTTTCATTAAATTTGTGTATTATGCATTTCCTGACTTAGTTGTCAACAGCAAGCAGGATTTGACTTTCAGCTTGCTTTTTATTCTCTTAAGTGTTGCTTTCCTCTCTTAAATGTAGGAATGATGAAAATACAGCATGCCTTTGAAGACTAGACTTTCTTGAGACATCCTTTCTGAATCATGTTTGTATCTCTTACTGTGTCAGGAATTCAGAGTTTTCACCTTCGCTGTTCAGAATCCATTTTAAATTCAAATATATTCTGTCTATTAGGATATGGAGAATAGGAATTGCTTTCTGAGTGGTTAAAATATGATTGTTCATTTTTGCTACTCAGAATAAGATGTAGGAGAGTGAGGTTTTTTTCCATTTCTCCCTGATTTTGGTTGCTTTCCTACAGCATGTGCAAAGGTGAATATGAATAAACATTTACTTTTTTGAAAATTTCTTTTGTACAGTAGCTGTACTTTACAGAGAAGTCTGAGAATGTTTCATAGCTGAGGAATGTAACCCCTTGAATGACATGGCCTTTTTGACGTGGCCAAGTGTGCATCCGTGCTGTGAGGTGCAGATAAACCACAGATTCCACCAGCTGTAACCCCAAAACCAGGGATATGAACCAGCCTGTGCATGGATGTGGTAGAGCTGAGCATAATCCCGGCATGGTCAATTAGCCAGTGTGCTCCACCACAGGAGTTTGTTGCCTTTATTGCTTCTCTGTCCAAGCCTCCAGAGTTTTATGGCTCTGTGCAGCCTTGTGTGGACTTGGGGACTTTCTGGAAGGCATCACAATATCCCATGTGCTTTTGAGAATACATGTCACTATAATTGCATGGGCATGGACATGCTACTCTGACTTTGAGAAAGGCAGCTCTTCTTGCAGAGTTTGTGACAGTTGCATGTAATCTACTACGAAAATACTGACTTATAGATACATATTTATGTAAAATATACAAAGCAGTTTCAATTATTTTTCAGTTGACCACATATTTCCTTAGGCAATAGTTCTGCTACACAAATAATTAGAACTTTATTTCTTTCCAAACGCATGATTTCCAGAGCAGAAGTGTCAGGAAGATTTCTGACACTTGTCAGGGCCAGCTATGCAAATTTAGTTATGCTACCATTTGGGGAATGAGAACTGTAAATAATGGCAACCGTGGAGAAGATATTTTGTCACTGCAGAGACACTTAAAATGATGAAAGGCATAATATTGCTGTGAAGAAATGTCTGATCTACTGCACATTTTCTTTGCATTTTTCTCTTGTCATGAATGAATGTTTTCTGTAGGAACTAAACATTAAATGCTTAGCCTCTTGTTCAGAACAATGCATATATTCTTTTCTCTTAGTGTTTAAAAACTTTTGGGTAGGGGAATATAACCAAACAAATATGTGCACTTTCTTTGTACCAGGGTTCAACTCCACCAATGACTGTCTTTAAAGGAAATAAAAGGCCATATCAGAAGGACTGTGTGCTTATTATCAATCATGACACTGGGGAATATGTGCTGGAAAAACTTAGTAGCAGCATTCAAGTCAAGAAAACAAGGTAAAGCTGGGAACAGGGTTGTTGGTAGGATTAATTCCTCCTGAAGTTTCTTCTTCATACTGTTTTTTTAAACAGAACTCTCTTCTATTTTGTAGGGATGTTTAATTACTAAGCCTTATGGGCTTTACATGGCCAATTATCATGCCCCAAAATGCACATAGGAGTGTGAATCCAAGAGTAAAGAATTTGTAAATTCTCCACTGCTGAAGTGACATAGTTTGCAGTGAAACACCTCTGATGATTTGAGGCTTTAGAAGCTGACTGAAGGATGGGATGTGTTTCAGGAATCTCTGGTTAGCCAAAAAAGACCCTGTGGGAATATTAGACTGTCAAAAGGATCATTGGACTTTCTAGGTTTGTTCCCTACAGATTCCTGTGGGAGTCATGATTTTTAATAACATAATCTTAGGGAACAAGAGACCTTAATCCCTGTATTGGATTAGTGATATACAAAGTGGAACAAAAGTACAAAACCTCCAGCTGGTGAAATGGTGGGGACAACTGGAGAAAAAATGGTTATGAGGTTTTTCCTAGAGAAATTGCTGAACCCACAAATCCTTTCCAACCCAATGTTCTTAATTTGAGGTACAAATGCTACAAAGTATACATTTGCAACATTTTTAGCAGTTTTACTGCTCAGCAAGTACCTGAAGTCTCTGGATTGTGTTCTTTCAGCATCACTGGATCACAGGTTATTTGAGACCTAAAGAGAAAGCAATTACTCATATGTCTCATGAAGGAGAAACTCTTTAAGAGTTTTACGTAAAAAAACCACTTTATTGCAGCGTACAACTCTTAGCTGCTAAAACTAGAAATATGGGCTGCAGCTCAGCAGTAGTTGGCTGAATGTTTGCCAAGAACACCTGGAGTTCAAGGTAAATGGACCATAACACTCCTCTGAATCACTGATGTGAAAACTCATCCATGTGGCATTCATCTTTTCCAGTGGATATGAGCATATCATAGACGAGACTTGAATTTCCAATTTAAGTTCTGATGGAGTTTGTCCAGGTGAAGCTGCAGTCAGAAGAAGCAAGTAAGTGCAGGACAGCATGAGTTCAGTGAGGTGTTTGACACACTGAGTTTGGCTCTGGTGTGGTGAAAAATATTTCAGTTTTTCTCAAGCAGTGGCAGGGTAGTAAGAAATTGGGGATCGCTGTTTTGAAGACTAGTGCTTTGCAAAGTCATTCATTTTCTAGATCAGAAGTGCCCTTGGGGTTTTTTTTATGGCTCCTCTGATCTTTAATGACCTTGACACCTTGATGGCATTCACAGAGAAGTAAGTGAACTTCCTCTACATAAAACCTGCTGTAGTTCCAAGAGCATAATTAATACCAGAAACAGCCTTTGGCTTTTATGTTTCACTTGATACAGTGAGTATATTCCCAAATCCCCACTTCTGTTGTAAATGGACTATGTAAACTGCATTAATGTGTTACCTGATAGCTGCATCTCACTGATGAATGAAGGGGTGGTTCTGTGCGAGGCTGAATGCAGAGTTCAGTGAGGCACAGAGAAACCTGAGTAATGCTAAATATACTCACTCAGGTACCACAAGTGGTTTAGGTGAAGTCCCAGGAAGTTTGACATGGATAGTTCAACTTTTCTCTCGGTGGGATTAGTTTACAGACACAAAGTGTAACACTGCTGAGTTAGGACCCTCCTAGAACTAAAACTGTGCTCTAATATCCACAAGTTGCTTCTGTGCTAGGCTACATAGAGCCAAACCCCTCAAGGCTTTGGAGTTAAGCAATAAATACACCACACCCTTTAACCTTATTGTGGTGTACTGTAAAGGAGCCTATTTTGGTTTTGTGGTCGTTTGGGGGTCTTTATGCCAAGGTTATTGACTGTCCTATAATCTCAATCAAGTAATTGATTCAGTAAAAGGAAGAAATTGAACTGAACATCTAGGCATACTGTTACTCTGGAGACTATTCTCCACCAAGGAAACAGCTTAAACTATTTTTAAAGACTAACTGCAAACAAATGAAAAACAGGAATTAAATGATTGCATGCTTTATTTAGCAATAAGAATGATTACTCTAGGCAGGTTGACCTCTAAGAGAGTTCAGTTTGAGATGATTTAATTGCAAGTGAGAAAATTGTTTCTTTTGCTATGATTGTTTTAAGCAGGATTTTGTTATGAGTGGATTTGTAGTTACTTTAAATTACTTTTATTGATTATTCTTTTTTAAACATACAAAAGTATTAATTACTAAATTAAAGCCTTCATTGTTCTTCAAGTAGAGAATTTGGCATCACTGAACCATGTCTGGATTTGAAAATAAATTTTCTAAGGGTGTTGCAGTGTAGTTGTTTGTGCTCCTTTGTTACTGAAAGCAAGTGTTGCACACAGAAAGCTGCATTTCACTGTTTATCATTTTAAAACAAAGTAGAATCGTAAAACAAAGTAGAGATCTGTACAAAAGAAAGACACAGATGATACATTAGTAGAAGGATGTTGAAAAAGCTGAACATAGTTGAAAATGTCTCTGAATGTCTCCGGTTGTTTTTGCAGAGCAGAGGGCAGCAGTAAGATCCAAGCCCGAATAGAACAACAGTCTGCCCGAGCATCTCAGCCTCCTTCACAGTTCAGAGCCCCAACTAAGCCAGCAGTTGGACCTAAAACTTCTCCTTTGAAGGATAATCCTTCACCTGAGCCTCAGCTGGATGACATTAAGAGAGGTAAAGAAGGGTTTGTAGTTTCCTGAGTTTTGGTTGGTTCTGTCGTTCTCCATACTAATAAAAACTATAACTTTGCAATTTCTAAAAACATTCAGGGATGAAAAGATGGTACTTGACAGCTGTTTTGTCATCTTTATATCTTGTTTTAAGGTGTCTTAGTGAATTATTTATTCTGCTTTGCTAAAATAGATATTTATACTGCAGTCTTCTCTGGCATGAGAGAGCTTCCTCTTTCTGGATACTTTTCTCTCTTCCAAACTATTTCTCTGTTCTGAAAAGAATAAAAAAAATAGCCCTGAATTCAGAAACCTATAGCTGAGTGCTAGACAAATTGCATGGTGTCTTAGGCAACCATGACAACAATAATAAAAGCTCATGATCCAAGATCTAGTTATGCAATCAAGTCACTTGGACAAAAGTTATTCCAGTACTGAGTAAGGCTGGAATTTGTCGGTGTGATCAAAGCAGAAGGTGGCTGTGTTGCCAGCACAAGGCAAGCTCACACTGTGCCAAGCAGCGCTAGTAGGGGAGGAATGAAAGAGTGAAACAACTCTGCAGCTTCCCCTTTCCCACAACCACTCCCTTGCAGCTTTGATCACATCTGCCATATAGTTGCTAAGCTTTTATTAAAGTATGTTGAAGGGATGATTGGCTCAACTCACTCCTCTGCTCCAGCAACACTTTGTCTCAGTATTTCTCTGTGGGCAGGATGCACTTTCTTTGCCCATATCCTTCTTTTCCTACTGGTGTAATACCTGTTTTTGCTGTGGATAACACAGTCAGAATGAGGAAGACTTTAAATTTTTACGTGGTTTTCTTTTGTTTTTCTCTGGGACCAGATGCAATTATTTTATTTTAAACTTGTAAGCTTGTTCTTTCAGGGTTTTTTTCCTGGGTTTCATTTTCTGTCTTTTTTCCTCTGTCCCATATAGCTATTTTTGTCTGTAGACTTAACCTATCTTAATTGGCCAGAGTATGTTAATTACTCAGCAGGGTATTTTTCCAGTTCATGGTAATCACTAGGTGCCATTTTTGCTGCTAAGCTATCTGTGTGTTTGCGTAGGTGCTGACTGCTCTCACTCCTCTGCAGCAGTAGTATTTGCAATACCTGGATGGTGCTCAGCAGACACAATCAACATCTGAGGGATTCTATTACCTACAGTTCCTTTAGCTGCATTGTTGGTTTTATTTTCTGTAATAGGTAAGGAGAAAGATAACAAGTGGTATATCAATTTTTTAAATTCAGTCAGTAGTGGATTTTAAATTTCTTTTAGATTGTAATTAAGTCACTTAACATTTGGAGCACTCTTTTGTATACATGCAGCAATTCAAAAAGGTCCTGTTACAGTAAAATAGATACACTTGTCTGGGATGAAATCTATTCTACAAGACCATTTTCTAGTGCTTGAAAAGTGTAGGTCACATTTTTAAGGACTGTCCTAGTATTTTTTTTGCCACCTGTTCATCTTTTATTGGAAAGTACCTCTAAATAAATAACCTGTAGAGCTTTGTTTCCAAAATCAAGCAGAAGAGCACCTGACTTACACTAAAGAAAGGCCATCAAGTTGGTGTTTCATAGGGAGACTTGTTCAAGGTCTAGAAAGAGCCAAGTGCCTGGGCAGAGGTATTTTTGCTTATGGTATGTAACTTTTTCTATTGTTGAGGATCTAGAGCATCAGCATTACTGAACCATTTGTATCATAAGACTCTACTTACCTGTAAAAGCTGCAAGGTAGTCTGCAGTCCTACTATCTTCCCTTAGTGTGTCTTTTTATGAACACAGACTTGTAAGTCCTGAAGAGACTGTGTTTTTTCAAGTAGTAGCTTTTCTTTTGGTTGAAGTACCTTCTCTGTATGAAAGAAAGATAAACATAAAGCTGAAATTCTGTGATTTTCCTTTAATGAACACAGCACAGAACTTAAAATCCCCAAAGGAGGTGCTTGATAGGATCTCTGGTGCTATGACACGAATTTGCTTCCAGGATGCCCTATTTAATAAGGGTGTGGTGAGACACACAGCCCTTATGATGTTTAACAGTAGCTTTAAGGCCACCTCAGTGCAGGTTTCGGCTTTCCCCTGGTACCCTCAGCTGTGCATTTCCAGAGCTCCTCTTACAGATTAGCTGGGAAATGAACTTTCAGGTAGGTCAGTTCTCTGTCCCCTTAAAGCAGTGTCTGAGGGCAGAGTCAGAGCATATGGGAGTTGAGCCACTCCTTCATGCAGAGAGGCCTTTGGGAGGCTGTAGGGCTTTGCACCAAACAAATCTTTTCCCCTGTGAGCATTTATGTTGTCCACCTGCCTGAATGGAGCATAGGAGAGGATAACAGCTTGTTCTTTTGAGTACTGGGTTGCATCTGATAGTGTTTCATGAAGCCATGGGCATTTAGACTCATATACCACTGTACAGCTATTTATGTGCATGAAATAATGTTTATCAGATGTATTTGACCACAATAGAAATGTTTTCATTAACACTGACATATTTACAGCATGCAACATATTCACACATGTCAGTAACATTGACATAATTACAACATTGGGGAAAACCCCACAGAAACATATTCCTGGTTTGGAGACTCTAAACTCAGTGCTTAAAAAGCTGAGATCTTATTTACCTAAAATGCAGCTGTAGTGCTTGAGGATTCTGCCATAGCACTGTGTTTGTCTCTCAAGAACACCTCAATCAAATTTCTTGCACTTCAGCATAAAATCCTGCCTCTTCCAGCTGCCATCTCCATGTGCTCAAAGTCCAGTATCAAGCTGATTTCTCTATACCTTGCACACTATAATTAACAGTAAGTGTTCTGCTGTAGGCAAACAACCTTGCCCTCCCTAAAGCTCAATGACTTTTAGAAAAAAGTCCGTGGTATTCTTGAAGCCCAAGGTTAGGGCTTTAGTTAAAAATTCTGCATAGCCTATTAGAATTGAAAGAAATAGGAACAGTTCAACATGATTATGGAAAGATAATTGGGTATTTGATACTGGATATATACAGAAGGTATACAGCCCTGTTGAGAAAGAGTGTTCTGTTTGGATAATGGGTTCTGACCTTGAGGTTTTGTTTTACTCTACAAATGCATAGAGTGTCAGTGTAAAACAGTCATTTTTGTTTTGTGAAATAAAGCCTATAGCTGTAATGTGAAATATAGTAAAGTTAAGGTTCCTGTAGCAGAGTCAGGCTTTTCAGATGATACAGGCTCAATTAAGGCAAGTGTTCAAAACTGGAAAGCTTTTTAAAAGTGACTGCTGCACATCCTGACTCTTCTCATCTCCTAAACCTTCAAGGCACATCAGCATGAGCTGTTTGGTCTCGTGGCGCAAAAAGATCTAGGAAGGGTCAGACACTGTTGTTGTTCACAGTACAGTCTATGTGCCCATACACACACAACTGTTTAACTGGAGGCATCGCAAGGAAGTGTTTAGCCATGGCTTCAGTACCTGTAACTGCACTAAGCAGAACAGTCAAATGGGAAAATGCAAAACTGAACAATTCTAAAGCAGGTGTGTTTTTCTTACAACGCCTTGGTGTCATGATGGGTTTAACCAGTGTTTTGACTGTGTGACACAAGACTGTTTTGAACAGACTTCCTCAGTGGTCCTGCTGGAGTTCTGCCTGACAGGCCTCCAGTGCTGCAGCAGCCACCATAATACTGGTGAAAACAGTTGCATTTTTCTCATCTGCACAGATGAGATGTTTAGAATTCTGAACTCAAGGAATTAAGAGAAAACAGAGACTTCAGGGCAAGCAGTCAGCCTGTGAGGCAAAAGTTCACTAAAGACTGACTCAGAGCATTTCCACTAGTGATCACTGTCACTGATAACAACCTTAACTAGTCCTTGAAGCTTGTGATACTGATGCTGTTTTGCTTTTTCTTGCCTATTTTCAGCACAGTGGGCCTTACCACTTCCTTCAAGGCATTCTCCTGTTCGCTTCTCATGATGAGCTCTCTTTTATGGGCTTAGTTTTCTGCTTCCCCAGCAGAAAACCCCTACTTTTCATTCTGACACTAATCTGTAATTCTGTCTAAAATTGGCCATGCAAATTTTCTTTCCCATTGGTGAGACAGCATCACTTCCTTCAGTTATCTCTTTGCCTACTATATTGAGCTCAAACTTCTTGCTTAGATTTTTTTTTTCCCTAGTTTTCTGGAGTGCATTTTTGTTTCACCTTTTCCCTCTCACCACCAATGCCTTAGATCGCTTCACCTTCCTCCCCCTATTTTACCTGCTGCTCTCTGGGCTCTGTCTGTTGCCCTTGGCCTGTGTGCCAACACTGCTCCGTTTCAGCCACAGACTTAGCTCTGTAAGCCTACATGTGTAATTCCCAGGCACCTGTCTTGTATTATATCTTCTTGCAATATGGATTGTGTGAGAGGATTGTGCTTGTTGCAATGCAGGATATTCTATCAATGTATTATTATCATGACTTTTATTTGCAACCAACAACTCCATCAATAAACTATGTGGAAATTTTACAGCATGAAGCTGTGAGAAAAAAGTTTAAACCTGAGCATTTTAAAGTGAAAGAACCCATATTGCTGTTGACCTTTCCTTTAGCTTTCCCTTGTTAATTTCTTAGGCTTGAACGCAAGGAACATTTACAATTTGAAATCCTCGCTATGAGTGGGCTGAGAACAGTGACTTACATGTGCTTATTTGTCTTTGTATCAGACTTCAGGCCTGAAATGGGGTTTTAAAGCCTGCATGATGTTGTTGGGAGGGAATAAGGGAGAAAAACATAGTACAAAGCAGTATCTTCTGTTGGCCTAACCATATATTCTTCCTCCCTCTTCTAATGGTCTCTTATGCTGTGTCTTCAGGATGACAGAGCAGGTTTTACCTGGCATACTAATAAAGTACAGAGAGCACAGATGGTCTCGACAGGGATCTAGTTTTAGAAGTAAGTTGGAGGAACAACACCACTATCCTTAAATGCCCAGCTGGAGTGAAACTATAGCATTTGAAACTGAGCTCAGAATTTTGAAACTGAGAAAATAGTGGTTTTAAAACTGGCAAAAGAAAACATCATTTTTCAAACTAAGACATGCTGAGCTAGAGGAATTCTCTCTAGTAAATATTGAGGCTAAAAACTTAGCTGGTTTTCTATAGTGTTAGGCAGCCCAAGTATCTTATTAAAGAAGGGAAGACTTCCAGTTGCTAAGACTTACTCCTGCAGGGGCTGAAGATAAACATTTAAATTGTGCCATTTTTACATAAATAAAACAGTAATTTTATGTGATCTGGCTATGTCATACACAAGAAAAGTGTCGTCATCTGCGTAGCTGGGGTTCTTCACACTCTGACACACATCTGACCTCAGGCAAATCGCTCCTGGCAGGAGTTCTCCCTTGCCAGGTAGAGGTGATACCTCATCTCTCCCTTCTTTCATTCTTGTCCCTTTAGTCTGTGACTTCTCCAGGGCAAGCACAGAGTTCTAACCCTGTGGGTATAGAACTGCCAGCACCAACAAAAGCCTGAATTTTGAGGGATTTACGTCCTGTTCTTCAAATGCGCGTGAATGTTGCTCTCTCATGGAAACCTGCGTAGGTGAACTGAGTCATTACATACTGAACTTTGTGGCTGGATACAAAAGAATTGTCCTCCAGTAGTGTTTAGGCTACTTATAGTTATGACACATTGAACAATATTGTATGATTTGGAGCAATGTACCTTAATAGCTCTTCAGTAACCATTCATTCAGCCAACACTAGCTGTTACTGGTGAGGCTGTTGTGGTGCTGGTATTCCAGTGTTTCTTTGAACTGGAAACCCTGAAGTAGGAAGTGTCTGGAATTACTTTCCAGTTTCAGAGTAGTTTCTGTATTTTCCTGGCTACTTGTATGCTCTGTAGCAGGTTACGGTATTTGTACCACTCCCCAGCATGTGAAAATTCTCAGCTATTCTCATCTGCTCCACTGGAAGATTATGTGATGTCACCCATCTGCTTCTGAATTCAGTTTGCTTAAAATGGGCTGTAGGGCTGTGCTGGAGCAGTTTCACATATTATCTGAAGCCAAGGCAGTTTCTGTTGTGATCATTTGCCTATGTCCATGTGCTCCCCACACACAGACACTGTTTTTGTTTTCCAAAAGCCTAAATGTCACTGGCATCTAACAATTTAGATTTCCTCGATCAGGAAATGCACTCACTTTGTATGTGGAGCACATACCCTATCAAAAATAAAGAAGTAGGAAGTGCTTTCAGGATTGTAAAGGATATAAAGAATAATAGTGGAAAGGAAGGTTTTATGATACTAACCTATGCTGTTGCTTATTTAAATTTAGCTACAGCAGTAAGTAAAAGTTGTCATAATTTTTTGGTTTCCCTTCCTGCCTCTCTCTTTCATGTGAGATATTTTGGTGTGACAAATTATACTTGACAAAACTATTGCATTTTCACATTCTTTTCCAAAATTCCATGGGGCCCTATTTATGGTTTCAACCAGAGGAATGTCTTTTTATTTCAGAGCTGAGAGCAGAGGTTGAAATTATTGAGCAGATGAGCAGCAGCAGTGGAAGCAGCTCATCAGATTCAGAAAGCTCATCTGGGAGTGAAGATGAAAGCTCCAGCAGTGAGGGGGAAGAGCCAGCACATGTTTCCCCTTCCCAGCCACCACACCAGCAGTATAACAACAGGAATGCTGTTGCTAATGGCACCAGCAGGCCACAAGGAAGCAATCAGCTCATGAACACGCTCCGTAAGTAAATGCTTGTGTCTTACCACTGTTGAAAGCTGATTAAGACCACTCATTTACTTAGCATGTTAGGCTAAGTCTGTGAAGTGCCTTTTGCCAAATAGTAGTCCCGGGGAGTTGCACTGGTGTGCAGTCCAATTTCAATACCTGGACAGATTTGGTGAACAGAGGGCTGAGACCTTTCTGAAGGTGTGGAGAGTCTGTGGGCGTCAGTGCAGTGGACCCCACTGGCACTACTGAGCCTTGATTCAGGCCTCCAGGTGGAATGAGTATTTAGAAAAGAACCTACCCACTGGTGTGGGAGAATCTGATGCACTGGAGGCTGGGAATTACTTTAATGTGAATACACAGATTAGATGGAAGTACTGGGGTTGACATGTGTCAGTTAAAGGTTTGTAAAGAATTGTGAATGGCACAAGGCTGTTCTGTGTTCATAAATGCACAGTCTCTGTGGTCTTTGCTCTTGCTCTGTCAGAATATTTATTATGTTGGTCTTAGCTGTAATTTCACAAATACAGCATTTTGAAGGAAAATTTTAAGTGCCATGTATTTGGTTAAAATATTACAGCTGTGGTGTTTGCAAGCATTGAATCAGTACAAGCTCACTTGACTTTAAAAAGTGTAAGAAACATTTTTAGTGCATAGTTCTGTCCCATGAGAATATCTCTGGGGACACAGCATGCATCTGTGTTGCTGTTTCCTTATGCTAGATCAGGTATATTCTAACTCAGTGGAGTTAAAATGCTGCATTTACAATTATCATAAACTGTTCTTAATTCCTCCTGAGGCGTGTTTGTGTACATCTCTTGGCACTCATACATAGGAGACCAGTGGAGTTTGAATACAGATATATGTAGGTTTTCCACCTTTGAGAAAACAAGTATGTTGTACAGACCATACTGAAAAGGCATGCTGGAAAACTGTAGAGCCTGTCAGCCTTCCTGCCGACAATGAATGTCTAAGTGAAATCCAAAGTTCGGCCAAGTCATTAGGAGTCTCTGTGTTTCCCACCTTCTGACTGTGAGCAGTCTCCTGGGCCCCTGCTTCTCCTGGGCCATGACAACAATGCTGCATAGGTCATTGAAAGCCTCTGACTGCAAGAGAATCGGGGAACTGGTAGGGTAACTCTTCTGTTCAGGTAGTAGGTTTTACCTTTAGGTTTAAAATCTTTTTGCTATGGGGAGGGCACAGTCTTAGGACAAGAGGGCACAGTTTTAAGCTATGCCAGGGCAGGTTTAGGTTAGACATTAGGAAGAAGTTCTTTACGGAGGGAGTGACTGGGCATTGGAATGGGCTGCCCAGGGAAGGTGGTAGAGTCACTGTCCCTGGAGGTGTTTAAGAAGGGACTAGATGTAGCATTTAGTGCCATGGTCTAGGAAACAATGTGGTGTTAGGTCAAAAGTTGGACTCAGTGATGTCAGAGGTCTTTTCCAACCTAGCTGATTCTGTGATTCTGTAAAAGTAACCCCTAACCAAAGTTCTTGGCTCACAAAAGCGTAGAGGAGATGAAGAAACGCAGGGCATAATTGTTGCTGCCTCTACAGCTGTTTTGGGGCAGGGCCATGTGGCAATACTGGAAGAGCTAGGTTCAGTTACCAGAACACAAGCACAATTCTTGCCCCTTTTTATCCCCTCTACCTCACCAAATCACAAGTGCTCTGCAAAACAGGATCTGAGATAGTAGATTTGATCCATATCCTGGCCTTTTGTCTGATCTCTCTTTGCACTTTGGAGGGAAGCCTTTGCTGTCACAGCACATGTCAGCTTAGTTCAGCCAGTAGCCTTGTGTTGCAATGGCTTTAACATTCCTTTTGGTTTATTGACATGGGGAGGCCTTGCCTTGACTACCCAAATGGCCTTAAACCAAAAAAATCTGTTTTAAAAGGACCAAGAAAGCCAAGGAATCCCGAGTGCCTTGTTCCAGAGCCATATATGGGAGCTTGGCTGGGTGGAGGCTGTGGAATGCTTTGAGCAGCTGCTAGCATGGAGAGGGCTGTTGTCCTACCAGGGAACAGCTCTGGTGGCTGTGGAGCCAAGGATGCTTGGTTTGGCCTGGATCCAACTGTGTATTGGCCCCCTGCAGCTCCTGATGTTCTTGGGCATGGAGAGCAGTTCCATTAAATGACAGATGATGTTGGCTTCATTTCATGTGTTACTCTTAGTTAAATCTTCTGGTGTAAATGTGACTGTCCTTTGGTTTGATTGCTATGAAATGTGAATTAATGCCTACTCACTTGTTGTGTTCTGTTGCTTTTTGTGTTCCATAGGAAATGACTTGCAGTTGAGTGAGTCTGGGAGTGACAGTGATGACTAGAGGCTGAGCTTTTGCTGTTTCTGTTACATATACATGAAGAGCTAATTTACCTTGAAGTGATCCTATTGCTTATGAAGAGGAGCTTACACAGAGATGGTTCCACGTGTGGAATTTTAATAGAAAAAATGCATAGCCCTACAAAACAGCAGATGTTGAGGGCTGTTTTACTGTGTGAATTAAGTGTATATATTTTGTATATTCTTATGCTGTTAAAGCTTTGAATAGATATGTACAGTGGGTGAGCCAATATATGTTCCTGTCCATGGTCTGTAAGTTTAACATGTAACTATATGATGTCATCTAAAAGTTTCTTGTTTGTAGAAGATGTTCAACACATCATGACTTTGTCGGGGACTTTTGTATATAGGGTGAGCATGAGCCAACAATGAACTTAAAATAACATGTAGGATCTAGTGTGTGCACTGAAGTGAGACTGTCATAAATGAAGTTTCAGTACTAAGTTGATTTCTTTGGTTTCAGACTTTTCTAATGCCTTTTTATTGCTATTTATGGTTGATTTAATGGACAGACTTTTAAACAGCTGGAAAATAGGAATCACAGAACTATATTCATCCCAAACCTTGCTGCACCAGTGCCTTATAAGCAGGTTTTTTAAACAGTGCTTCAATTCCTGCCACCTTTCCTGTAGGGAGCAGTACTGAAACCTCTTCGAATTGCTTTTGCAAACAAGAGCTGTATGTCATATGTAACCAGCTGTACTCTGAGGGCAGTGACTCTAGCAAGATAAAGGATATCCATCAGTCACCTAAACTGATCCAGTGAAGAATCACATCAGCATTTGCTTTTGCAACTGAAGTGTCTTGTTTAACTCAGCCATTCAGACCCAGCCTTCAGAAATATTTAGAAGCCCAGCTACCAGTGAAATTGCAAAGTGACAAACAAAATATTTGACTTGCTGAAATTCTAAGACGAGAGCCTTCTTTGTAGTTTCCTATAATGCAGGAAGAAGTGACTAAATAAGTAGCCACAAAAACAACAGTTGTACAGGTAGACTTCAGTCAGTATTGTTGGTTGGACAAGATCTCTTTGTGCTTGGCAGTAGTACACAGAACATGAAATACTTGCCTAGGGTGAAATTCATCCTTGTTTACGGGGGTTTGAAGGGTGCTTAGTTGGATTATCATTAACTTCTTTCACTCACATGGAAAATGAGTGCCATAGGCAGCCTCTTATAGCCTGAACACCAGGGTGACTTTTTAAAACCAAAATTCAACTGGCATAGGACAAAGTTGCACTGTAGTTGTGGTATAATCCAGGAGAACGGCCAGCTGAGTCAGATACCTCTCCATTCTCATTCCTCAGTCTGCTTTGCACTGCTCTCATATTTTAGTTTGTGTTTTAACTCCTGTTTGTTTACTGAGCTCTGTCCTTTTTTTTAATGTGTTGAACAGCAAGGGGACATTTGAAGGGAGATTTTATTAAATGGTTTATTTTTTTGCATTAGATACATATTTAGGCATATTTTTGCATTATTGTACATACAATTAAAAATACTTGGTTTTTTTAAAGTGTTTTGTGATGTGGGTACATATTTTAATGGACAATTATGAAATATACTTGATGAAAAGCCAGGATTGCTCTCTTTTTTTTTTATTTTCTCTTTCTTTCCCCCTGTTCTTCTGACAATAAAAAAGCTCTGTTTTAAGAAGCTTTTACCAGTTTGGGATTTCACACTTTGGTGCAGGAGATCTGCATGGTGTGGTTGGTGGTCTAATTAATGTTGATACTGTTCCTGATTCTTCCCCAGCTGAACATCTGAATAAGCAGGGACACATTTCTCTGATGCCATTTCCCTGTTACTGGAGCGAATTCCTGAGTTCTGTTGACATTATTTGCGCTCAAATGGAAAAGCAGCAGTGCAGCTTTTTTATTGCTTACCATTCACTGCCTGCTCATGCACTCTAAAATCCAAGACAGGTCAAAGGAAGTTTATTCATTATGTGTTAATAAAATACATGAAACTTAAGAGGATAAGATAGCACCAGGCTACGTTGATTTGAATTGCCAATTTAATTGTGAGTTAGATCAGCAAGTGGGAAAGATTCATTCAGATAATTGATTGCTGCCTTGTTTGTATTTGTACTCTAGGTCACATTTCCCTGCTATCCCCCCCCGCCTGAAAGATTTTTTTTCTCCTCCCTCTTTGTTGGTAACCAAATTAAAACATTTTCACACAACTACACCGTTTTTGGCCATCCTTTGCATCCCACTCTGATGCAGGTATCAAGGGTGTTCTTTTTGAGCTGTTTAGCTGCCCATGTCCACACCCAGGTGAGTAACAGTCCCTACATGTGTGTGACCAGCCTGTCCTCTCCCTGCCACTGTCCCCAGCGGCTCCTGGCATCTCCTGCCTGAGGAGCTCTCTGAGATCTCCACCCTTCCCACAATTCTCATAGTTGCAAGGAATGTGTTTTGTGAAGGTGAACCATGTGGAGACTTCAGTTGGCAACATGTAAGATCAGAAAGGGTGGCTGCCACATTTTCTTTTTCTGAATACACATTTTAAAGCCATTGCCAGCCTGACATTTCTATTGGGGCCCATAAAATTTTGTTTCATGTATTGGGAAATAGTAAACATTGTCTATCTCTTCTTGTTAGATGGCTGTTCATAATTTGCAGCATGTTTTATTTGGATGAAAATTGGAATTCAAGCAGTTATTTAGAATTCTCTTAATTAGTAATATATTGAACATGCTGGAGAAATAAGTTGACTAAAACATTTTTATTAAACCTGCTGATGAAGCAAAATATTCCTGATTATTCCCAGTAGGTTCTAATCCTGCAGGATTTTAGCACTAGCACATTTTACCACCTCACACTAATTTTTCTACATAAAGTAGGAATGTATTTTATATGCCAGTTAGTTTAAATGTGAATTAACAATGCATGTAGAATGCAATTATCAGGGTGAACTGAAACAGGATTTCTTTGCATTCATGGAGAGCTGCCTGCTGGCCATGGCAGGGTGAGCGGGTCAAGGTAGCTTTGGTTTCTGGTGGTTTCTTCTGTTCAGTGGCTTCATCTATTTCGGTGGTTTGGCTTTCCTCAAATTTCACCAGCAAACATGGCCTGCTTGTGACTTCCCATAACTAGGATTGTCATAGCTAGATTGCTGTAATTTCAAATATTGTTAAGATATTCAGTCATCTCCTTGTCCATGTGGGATGTCCTAAAATAAAATTACAGCAATGCACAAATGTGCAGAAAAGCCTCCACCCATCTCTGCCTTGTCCCAGCAGCAAGGGTTGACCAGCCCTGCCAGCAGGCACGGCTTGAGTCACTCAGCCAAACCACAGGCACGGTCACCTCCAGGCAAAAGGTGTCCCAGTCCCCTGAGGAGAGTCTCACGTGTGTAAGACCATGTGATTCTGTGAAGGCAGATTGATGGGAAAAGGCTTTTCTTCAGCATTTCTCAGAATAGCTCCACATTTGACTGTGGGTAGTACATCTATTTTGAAGATGCTGTGCCTAAGTTGATTTGCAGTTTCCTTTATTATAGACTAGCTATGGGCCTGTTCGTAGATATGTGTGGAAACTGTTTGCTGTGCCAAGCTTTATGGTCTTTTTTTCTCCTTCAAAGTCCATTTACTTGAGTTGTCAAAAACAAAAAAAAATAGTTCAAACAGTCTATGCATGTCTTTTTTATTTTTTTTTAATTTGGAAACTAAGAAAAATGTAGCCTGGAAATGCATATGATGGAAAACATTTCGTTTCAGTAATTGCCCGTGCTTCATTATTTAGTGTGCTAGCTGCTGAGTCAGAGAGATCCTATGGGAAACACAGCTGTCCAGCAATGGGCATCGTGTTGGGATGAAGGCTTCTGATGGTAACTCTGTGGATTCAGCTACTGATGACGAATGATGGCATCTTGAATCTATCTGGTTATTTAGATTTTGTTATACCCTCACAAATGCGTATACTATGAAAGGGAAAAGAGCATTGCTGCTGCTTGCCTTGGGAACAAAAGGGGCAATGTTGAGGTGTCATTGAGACAGACATGTGAACTGCTGCAAGTAGCTGATTGTACACCCAAACACTGTCCTCAGAAGATAAGCTGATTAACGAACTAATAGTCAGTTGGCTGATAACTACCTCTGGTTTATGTGAGAAGGGTGTGTCTATAAATTTAAAAGTATCTGTTTAGTTATTTCTTCCAATTCCCACTGCTTACACTCCCTTCCTTTCTTTCTTTTGTAATTCCATTACTTCTAGCATAGTTACGCTTTCTGCTGCCAAAGTCCTGTAGGAATTTTCAGGAAAGGGGGTGGATGTTGAAATGTTACAAATGAGTTGGCTGGATTCACCCTTGCTCTAAACTTACTGTAAATGACAAAGACATTGTGAATGGACCCATCTTCCTCTCTTTCGTCTTTGCCTTTATTAAATAGTACTCATTTGGACAGGAGAAAGAAGGGGCCGGATGACAGAGAGTGAAACACCTCAAGCTGATGTTGAGTCATCATGTTGAGTTGATGTCCCTGCAGATGTTGAGGATGGTCTCTCACTGAGAGATAGCCTGAACTATCCTGACTCAACCTCAGCATCAGTTGTAAACTGAAGTTGTTGCTACCATGGATTGCCCTGTGGCTGGGAGAAGAGTGGAGGCTGGAGAAAAGGAGGTTGAAAATACCCTGCTGAAGGGATTTGTGCAGGAGTTTTGATAGGATGTTTGGCCCTGCCAAGTTTCTTTTAGCTCTGTCAGTGAGTTTTTGTGTGCCCTGTGTAGTGGGGGTACCCATGTTTCCCTAATTTTCTGGGTAGATGCTGGTGGAAGCAGAGGCTGAAGCAAAGCTGACATGTTTGTTTGTTTTTTCTATATGCTGCTGCATTTAGTTCAACTCTGTGTTTTTAAAATGGCAGTGACAAGCTGAATGAGACAACTGATAGGATATCTTGGAAAGAAATATACGAATCTGACCTGAAATCCTACAGAATGTCATTTCTGGTACCTCTGAGCAATTTCAATTGTCACAAACTTTTGTAAAAACAGAGCTTTCTGAATGGCAGAGTGTAAAAATGCACTAAATACTGTGCTGAAGGTTTTGCATGAAAATTTTGAACTGTGTTTCTTCCCAGACCAGCCAGCTTTGTTGTAGGATCTTGTGTGGCAACTGAGGCACAGTCGTAACAGGGCCAAATCTGAAGGAAAATGTTCTCTGCATGTTGCAAGCAAGATATAATTGTCCACTTCTTTGCAACACCAGCCTGCCCATAAATTCTGCCATCACCTCTTTGTAACTTGGGAGTTGGCTTTTTCCTCCATAGCTCTGACACCTCCTTAACCTTTTCCTACTGCCTGATGTTATAGTCAGTAACAAAAATAAACAAGCAGCTGCTCAGGAAAACAGCTATCAAATACTTCAGTAAGGAGCATGGGGTTTACTCCAATGCTTCAAATAAGTTTCAGGATTGTGATAGTCTGCTAGGAATACACAGCCTGTGATATGAAATCTGGATGCTCATCACAAACAAATATGTAACAAACCAAGATTGTAACAAAGATGGCAAAAAACTTTTTAGATGTGTGGGGCATGTACCAACATTTTCAATTATGCCAGAGCCACAGGCCTGTGTACATTGGGAAGCTGAATGGGAAGTGATGGTTGGGAGTGAGAGGAGATGACAGCAGGGCTGTTGATGGGACTGAGGTGGAGGGGACCTGAAGATCAGTGTCCATCCGGAGATGCCAGCCACAGAGCCCTGTCAGCTGGGTCACACTGTAACCCTGGAGCAGCCCAGCACAACCAACATGAGAAGTCACCAGTGTGGTGGAGCAGCTTTGTCTGCCCTGAGAAATGCTGGTGGTTGTCATCCTTTCCCTCATGATGTAAGAAATATAGGTACGTAGTCACTGTGTTATTAGGGAAGAGAGATAGTCATTTGGGTCTGAATGGTGGAGATCAAGGGCAGAAGGGAAGATGTAGGAATGGGGACCACTCAGCAGCAGCAGGCTCTGCTGGTTTCCTCTATTTTCAAAGTAGAGCTACTGGGTCGAACCAGCTCTGCTGTAATCCTATTTTATTCCAAATTAATTTTTCAAGTTTATGCAAGACACTAAAGTGCTTTGCCTCAGAAATAGAGCCAGATTTTTCTTCTACTGTGGCTGTTATCAACATCATAAACAAGATGGTGTAAACGAGAAAATAAAGCCCCTGATTAACCATTAGCTAGTCAAAATACCAGGCTTGGTGGTTAATTAATCCAGCCAGTGAACTTGCCTCCCAAACACCATCAAGAGATTTTTAAGGTGCATTAATGTACTGCAGCTGTGTCTATGCTAGCAAGTAATAGAGCCCGAGAGCAGACCCATAATGCAGAAGAGTGCTGAGATTGCAATGTGCACATTGTCCACCTTTCATCTGAGAGGAATCCACCTTTTGTGCCCTCTTCATGATGCAAACCACAGCAGGGCAAGTGGAGATGATTAGGGCATTCACTTTTTAAGTGCTCTCCTGACCTGAGCTAACCACTAATGTGGTTGCATGAATTGGCTCCATTCCAGTTTCTCTGCAAAAATACTGGGATAAGAAACACATTAAGAAACATTGCTTAATCCCAGAAGCATAATATTAGACACTATGGAGACATTCTCAGTATGGAATTAATACATGAATCATACTGAATAATAACACGATCAAACACCCAAGACAACCATTTTTTGGAAAAAAAATCTTTTTCTACAGCAGAGACTCATATTTTCACAAGCTTTAAGGCACGAACAGCATTCCTAATTAATACATACAAATCTCCATCTTACAAGGTGCTAAGTGACTACACCAAATCAAAAGAATGCTGTCAGCAGCATAGGTGGGACCAGTCCACAGACTTCTAATCCTAATAGCAGCCTCATGCACAGACATCAGTGCAGGGCTTGCCTGTGCGGAAAGGTATCCCAAGAAACCAAAGCTGGAAACTAGTCTGATTTCCACAGAATAGCTTTTAATTGCAGATCAGTGCTGTTTACTTTTAGAAGCTTAGGCTAAACTTGTGAAGGAGCGGAGCTTGCTTTGTCATTGTGTTGGCCTGGACAATGGCATTGCTGTCACTGCCTGATTGTTTTTTTATTACACTTCCCCTATAGCAAGTGACTGTATCAGGAATAGGGATGCTTCCAACATCAGTGTGTACTCACAGAGCAGTTGCAACAGAAGTTAGGGCAGGGCCGTGTTGTGCTTGGGAAAAGACCCTCAGGGTATGATGGGCCAGATACTGCCCTATCTGTGTCAATTCACACCAGTGCTTGTACCAGTATCATATTTTTTTTTCCTGTAGACAATATAGTCAACTTTCCTCTCCTTCTCCTCTCTTTTAGAAGGAAAGTAAATCACTACAGTTAAAATCACAAGTCCTAGTAAAAACCTGCTTGTGCCCAGAAAGCTTAGTATCAGAGCTTGCCTGAAGCTTAGGAAGAAGTGGCATCTTTTTCAATAAATTTACATCTCTAAATAGATGATAAGTGTTGAATCAATTTCCATCTGTTTAAAATAGCAGAGCATTAAGGATTCTGGCACTTCAACCAATCAACTAATTTGGGACCATTATGGGATATCTTTTATATTAGTGGAGCAATTCATCTGAAAATTAGGGACAGTCTGCAGCTCTGTGCCCTCTTAATATCATAAAGGATCACAAATTGACAAAAAATCATCAATTTATGGTGCCTTATGACATTCAGGTCTTTGCAAAATCACCTTTCAGCCCTTAATAAGCCCTTAATAACATATCCCCCACCTGGCTTGCCTGGCCACACGGTCTGCTCATGGCTACAAAAACACAACGATAAACAAGAGTGTTTTGGCAGATAGTTCCTGGTGAAAAAGGCAGGAACTGTAATGTTTCAACCTCTATGTTTAAAAAAGATGCAAAGGCAAAAGCTGTCCAATGCTCCTTCCCAACTTCTCACATCCTTGAAGCCAGTCTGGGCTCCCTAAGCCTCCTCTCTGGCCACGCTGGCTGGCTGCTTGCTGACCCTCAGCTGGCCAGCCCTAAACAAAGTTCACAACTCTTCATTCCTAGTGTTGTGTCTGTGTCTGAGATGAGCCAGACCGTTTCTGAAAGGACACTGAATATTAAACATGTATGCAGCCTGTGCTTCAGAAAGCTTCAAGGAAAATCATCTTTCAAAATCAGCTGGTGTTGGGTTTACCTGCATGTGGTGGTATGAAGGCTTTGTGCTGGGCTTTAAGGGTGAGAAAAAAGGGAAGGTGGAAGAAAAGTTTCAGGTGCAAGAATCCCCAGTTAATCCAGCCTCTTGTGTCACCCTCAGTTTGCTGGGTCATCAATTATTTCCATCGTATTTCAGTACACTGCTCATAAATGTAATGTGGCATAGCTTTAATAAATTCATAGCACTACCAAGGCAGTGGAGACGCTGTTCCTGCACAGCACCCAGCAGTGTGGTGTAATACTCCTGGTATAGGTGTCAAGAGCAATACAGACTTCAAAACTGCCTGCCTGCAGGACCAGGAAGGTGACAGAGTGCCAGTATATTCTCTCTCTCATATTTAGCACATGATCTTACTATTCTTAAAAAGCAGGGACTATGAGGAGGATTGATTCAGGGGGTGTTTGATGACTGCTTAAAATTTAAGTTCATGTTTTGGAGCAGGCAATACCACCAGGGAAAGCTGCTAATTAGCAAGTGGATCTTGCATAGCCCAGATCTTCATCACTATTTATGTGTTTAATTTCTTACTGCCAAAGCAATAGGATGTTCAACTTCAAAAGGAGGATTTGTGGGAGCAGCAGGATCTTCATTCTATATAGATTTTTAACTAACATTTTAACTTAATTGAGAAACTGTGCATTTCTAGTTCACTTTCCCTCTACAACATCTTCTTGGCTTCCATCATTCATCACAATTTCCTTGCTCTTTTCTCAACTACATTTACCATAGCAATGGGGTAAAAAAAAAATATGAAAGGCAACCCAAAGCAAAGAGAACAGCCACAGCTGTGTTCCTCATTAAAGACAAGAAAAACACAGGCTGCTGTCTAGAAGCTCTGAAAAGCTGAGTATCCTCAGGGGCAGGGAATTCAGGTGGGGAACAATTTGCAAGATACCAGCATGCTGACTCCTGGACTCCAGCCTCCTGGACTCCAGACTCAGGGGATGATGTGGCTGTGTGCTCAGGGAGGATGCAGCAGCTGATGGGCAGGTTGGAAATACAGCAGCCAGGAATTTTTTTTCTTTTAGTAACCTCAGGGTTGGCAGTTAAAAACAGACCTGTTCGTCAATAGTCACTCAGCTTGAGTCCCTGAAAGAACCCTCCATTGCTTTGCTGCAACAGGACACATTTAATACTGTTACAGGCTTGGTGGGAACACATGTAGAGCTGAGGGTGCAAGCACCACTGGAAGCCCTGCATAGACCAGGCTATTGCAGGGACAGCTATTTCAGCACCTCTCTTCAGTGAGTGCAAGTACCAAGGCTCTGGACATGTGAAAAGCATGATGTGATGAGCCAGTACTGATAACAGTAAAAAACATTTTCTTATTAGAGGTCCATGATGTAAAGAATGTCTATGAGGGGTTGGCCATGAAGGGATCAACCCCCCTAACCTATTTTATTTCCCCCTAGGATTTCTTGATCATTTTCTCTTCTGGAGCAAGGTAACCAATCTCTCCTGAGGAAACCAGACTGCAGAGACAGCACAGAGATGCAAGAAAATAAGCCGACACAGTACAGCATTTAAGGGTGTATCTCTAATAATTTACTGGAGCTCACCCTCCTGACCTTTCTGTATTTAGATCAGCAGGAAGGGTGCATAATGAGGGCTGCAAGGAGGGCAATCGGGTTCTTACAGCTGGTCAAGCGAATTAATGCGAATTGCTTGGCAGTTCACCAGAAGCAGACCAGTGAGGGCTCTTCATAAGAAAAAAAAAGGCAGAAAAAAAATCTTGAAGGTGGCCAGTTCACAGGGAGGATTTGTCAGATTTCTAACCTGCTGTAGGGAAGAACAGTGCTTCAGTGTTTCAGAAAGACACCACAGCTACGGGCAAGTTGCCTTTATCTGTCACATTTCAGAAACCCTTCTGCTCCACCACTGTCTGCAGCTCCTCACCCCTTGCTCCCTGCATGCCTTTTCCCATGTCCTTTAGTGTCGCTGTGTCCTGGGGGAGTAGAGGAGTAGTGAGCACATAGCACTGTCTCCCCTTCTTCACCTGAGAACAAGACTGTCACGTTTTCAGCCTTTGAGACCACACTCATCACCAGGCACTGCAGAGGCAAGAGCTTTCGTACAGGTAACTCCTGGGAACCAGGTTCTTTAAAAACCTTCCTGTCCACACCTCCTCCAATCCACACAAATGGCAGAAAATGGATTTATCCACTCAATCCTCGTGCTGTCATTCCCCTTTGACCTGACTATTTAATTTCTGTGAAGGTGGAGTGTTGGGGTAAGGTAGATTTGCGGCAGTCAGAGGAGGCAAACTCAGGCTGGAGTCTGATTAGAAGGCTTAGACTGAAGACAAAGGACTTCATGTTTAATTACAGGTTCACTTTTATCTACTCTTGTATATAACATGCCAGCATACTATTGGTTAGTTAGTTCACCTAACATATATGGAAACATTCTACTGGTTACAAGGTATCACACATTCTACAGGTGGCTCTCTGGCCCTTAAGAGTGCATTCATCAGTTACCTCAGACCTTAGGAGATCCACACACACACTGTCACCCCGACAGTGGAGAACATGCGTAAAACCAGAAGTCACCAGTAAAATGCGGATATTTATATTTTTATTCCAACTAGCATGGCCATGGCAGTGAATGTGCTCTCCCTTTCTGATACTCTCAATATGCTCTTGACAGTGAAACTCATTTTCCAGTAGGTGATAATTACTGGCTAGTGACATCCCTCTGAAAAGATCTAGCAACATTTACTGCTCTCCCTATGGCCTGGATCAGGGAAATGGAAGGCATCACTGCTGCTGTGTCCCACAAGGAGATGGAAATGGAAGTGCATCCCTGCAGGGTAGAGGAAACTACTTTCCCTCTGGTGTGGTTTCCCCCTCTGCCAGCCATCCAAGCAGACAGCTTCTTGACCTCCTCTCTCCTCTCCCAAGAAGACAGTTGCTCCCTTTATGTGGCCATGCTTTGGGCCATGAATGCTTAATGGACATTTGGAGCAAGTAAGAAGCAAAACAATGTGTGTGATTTCAGTATACAGTGTTTCAGAAAAGCTGGGCCATTGTACAGCACTGTTGGCCATTTACTCATCTCCTCAAATGAGCTGCAGGTGCCTCTGATTTTGACTTGCAGAGAGGCATAAGGGTGTCATGAACATTGCATCTGCCTCACGTCCGTGTTGCCATCCCTTGGCCCCTGACATCAGCACAATGACCAGGGCCACCAAGCCTGGCTTGCTCTGCAAACAGCACTTCTGCAGGTTCCTTTCTAGCATTGCCAAAATCACTGTCCTTTACTGGGTTGCTTTTATAATTTGCTGCTGAGGTACAGATGTAAGGGCAACGAGACTCGTCACATGTAAATAAACAAATAAGCACATCTGTCTGATTTGAGTGGCTGCCCTGTCAGACGTGACAAAGGATTTTTCAGCACGTGCTGCAATAAGGTATTTAAAATCTCATTCGAAACCTGTCAGCTTCCCTACTCCACAGAAGGGAGATAAAGAACAGCACATACTTCAAAGAGATGTTTTAAGGACTAAAAAGACATTCACGTGGGACTTTGAAAATGCACACAAATCACGGGTGTTAACACCAAGACCTCATCTATTTGAAATGGTGTCTGTTTGCAATGCAGCCTTGACCTCCCCTTGCTGCTATGGCCAGGGTGCTATCAGGCAGGAGGACATGGGTGCCTCCTTCAGGAAATGGCAAGAGGTTTAGGATTTCCTTTCCAGCTGTTCAGGACTCACTACTCCACCCCTAGGCTGCCTGCAAAGCCACAGATCTCCCACAAGTGCCCCACACAGCGAGTGCTTTGTGGGTATTAGCACACTCACCTCCCCAGGTCTGTGTGCCAGGTAGGAGACTGATGTTGCATCATTTTCCCCTGGTGAAGAGACATTTGGCAGGAGCAGGATAATTACCCATAGGAGCACACCGGATTCTGTGACTTCGGGCACCTAGGCCAGGATAGGAACATCAGTAATTTTGGAACGTTAGTAATTCTTTGGAACATTAGTAATTTTTACAATGCTTTGCACATTTAGAGCACAGCTCTAAGTGTAGTGAGGGGTTCTCAGCACTTGCCTCTCTAATAGCACCCCAGGAATGAGGGCATTATCCAGAATATTTGTGCAGAATAAATGAAACATCCTTTGGTGGAAAAAACCAGCAGGCATTCGCATCCCACATGCACAAAGGGGCTGAGTTACAGCCGCACAAGCACTCATGTTGTTGGCATTTCCTGATACCTCAGTGCTCCGCTGCAATGCCAGTGGAGGTTTTTCTCTGTGGTATCATTAGTACCAAGTTCTGCTGCATCCATGGCCACATCTGGGACAAGCCAGGGGCAGGAGACAATGACCATGGGGCTGAGCACAGCAGAGTGGGGGCTCAGAGCACGCCCTGGGCCAGCCAGAGGCAGGGGGGGTGCATCCTTGCCGTAGTCTCTCTGGTTCTGCCATGCTCAGCCTCATTCCTTCTGCAACTTAGAATCATGGAATCATTATTTACCACTGTGCTCTAAGCAACTGAGCTAATCTCAGGGTCATTCATGTTGGATAAGACCTCTAATGCCATCGAGTGACCTCACCAATTACTTTGCAGTGGTCAAACGATTTGTGTACCAGCTCATACATATGTGGGAGTGTATGATGTGTGACACAGACCACATCAGCTGGGCATTTGGTATCTGCTGTGGAAATGCAGTTCAACACCACTCAGGAGACAGGCAACAGCCTCTGGGCTGTTTTGGAGGCCAGTGTTGTCTTTGTCCGTGCAAACGCTTCTATCCACTGCCACACATGGGCTCTGTGCTTCCTGTTCACCTCTATGAATTCCTGGGCATCCAGCTGAAAATCCACCCAGGCCTGTGGGGATTTGTTTTCCTTTGTGACACAGTAGACATGGATGCAAATCTAAGGCCCTTTATAAATGCAGATCAGCTCTCTATCTCCTGTGCCTTGCTGGGACATAGAGATAATTACTTGGGATAAGCTTGGAAGAGTAAACCTCACTGCAAACCCACCAGTCCCCAGTGACAGGATGGGAGGCTGGGGGGAACCTCCATAAAGCTTTCGCATGGCACGGGGTGGATCTGCCTGCATGTGCACAGCCCAGCAGCCCACACTTGGCTGGCTACCACGGAACCCAGTGCAAGGGGTATCCCCTCCACCCGTGTGTTCAGCACAATGGGTTCTGCCGAGATTCTGGGAAGGTGCAAGGGAAGTGGCAAGGCAGCGCCTTCTTGAGCGGCCTTTCCCCCTCCTCCGCCCCCTCCCCAAGTTGCCAGAAGGCGTCGAGTCAATTGTCTGCAGCGCCTGCCGGCGGGGCGGCGCGGGGCGGTGCGCGCGGGGCGGTGCAGGGGGCGGGCGCGGGGCGGACC
>VWZD01003139.1:686335-755579 GCA_013396695.1 Sakesphorus luctuosus
CCCCCGGGGCCGCCGCGGGACCCGGGCAGGTGCCGGCGGTGCCGCCGCCCCAGCCCCGCCCGCCCCGCGCGGAGTTCGGAGGCAAGTTTGTGGGGACGTGACACCCGCACCGCAAGCCCTGGCGGTGGGAAGGGTGTTCGGGGGTGCTTTCCCCTTGCCCAGACCCTCCCGGTGGTGAACAGAAGTGCAGGAGGAGTCACCGAAAAGCGGCACCTCGACACGGGATTTGTAACCTGCCAAGTGCCAGGTAACTTCAATGAAAGGGGTTTATTTGGCTCTGTGTTTTTTAACAAAATAGCTCCTAGCACAGAGCGTTATTGTAGGAATGTTGTGGGACCTTCCCTTCCCAGAGCAAGTTTCATCCCTCCACCTGCCTGACAAATGTTCAGTGATTCCCATTCGAACAGGTAAGTGCAGAGTGAGCCCATTGGATAGATGAGACCATGGAAACAAAGAGCAATGAAGTGAATTCTCCTGGACCACAGATCCCAGCGAGAAGGATATTCATTTATTGTGTTGGGCAGATGGTCATGCTGAATTATGAAAGAAGTTTTCTGGAGTTTAGTTATGCATCTGTCCAGGGATACATGGGACCTCCAGCTGTGGCAGTGGAGCATCTCAGGGGTCGGAGTCTCTCTGTCCTCTCTGGGACTTGCTCTCCACATCCACCTTCCCAGCACCTCTGAGCCTGTCGGACCCCAGTGCTCATTCCTCTCTAGAGATGCCTGCGCCCAGGAAGGGCCATGCCTGCTGGGCTCTTAAGCAAGGATATGTATCAATCCAGTGCAGCACTAGGCTAAAACGTTGGACACTGATGATATTGGAAACTGCAAAGAAAGCTCATTATTTTTCTTAGATGTGTACCGTTTCTTTATACACTGCTCAATAATTGAGTGATGTCTTTCAAAACAAAGTCTAGTCAACTTTAAAAAAAATCTTAACCAGTTTCAGACTCAATTCCCATGCTTCCAACACTGGCCGTTTGGGGTTTTTGAGTTTTCAATCACATTTTCCCCTTTTTTGGCAAATATTTTCATTCCACGATTGCTGTGGGAAGGACTCCCTGCCCAGAGCCACCAGCAGTAAACCCGAGCAGAAGGGTCAGCTGTGAAATGCAGAACATAAACAGTGGAAAACCAGAAGCAGTGTTTCCTTCTGTCTTTTTCAGAATTATTACTTGCGACACTTTTTGTAATGATAATATTTGTAAAACAGTCAGATAGCCGTCATTCTTAATTCTTTTCCTGTTGATAGTGTCTCTGTAATGTGATTAAGACACCCTAATGAACAGATTCTCCAGCCTCCTGTTTTCTGTTCCTAGTGCACTGTGGGACTTAATTTCTAGTCCCAGCTTGGCTATCTTGTTTTTTGCGGTCATTTTCTTTTTTCTTTTTTTTTGATGTTCCAGGAGATTACTTTCCTTTCTGCCTGCAGTTACAGGCTAAAGTTTATTTTAAGGAGACTTAATACAAGCCAAAGGACTGATTGTCATTTGCACTTTAAGCCTTGTTGCATGGCTCCTTTAACACCATGGAGTGTGAAAGTGAGTAAATATAAACAAAATTCACAGTGACACACTTCACAGCCTTTTGCACCCTGTGAGTCTTATCAAGGAACCTCACATTTAATAAGCATCTGCTGCCTGGTATTCTTGTTCTCTTTCTTTATTTCTTCATTTCGTAATAATGTGACTTAAAAAGCTATGTAGGAGGTGCCAGAGAAGTCCATGATAACCTACTTATGAGGAGGAAATGATGAGCATGATGTACCTAAAAGGGAGGAGGAGAAAAACGTGGAAAGGTTGCCAAGATGCAATCTGGAGGAGAATAATTCTGAATTTTGTATAAAATCAGAGATACCAGATCACAACAATCAAATAGTTTTAATTTACTGAAAAGGTTTTTTAGAGCTAGGTATTTAACATGCTAGGGATGCAGGAAACCCATGTAGATGCTTATTGGCATTTTCAGTTCCAACTGGACACTAAAACTCTCTGAATCAGCATTTTAGGTAGCTGAACTATGTATAATTTAGGTCCTGAGGCTCGTGGTGTTCTCAAGAAATTAATTGGGCTTGTGTAGCCATAACCAAGGAGGATGAGGGTTATGGTGCTATTCCTTGTAGTCTGTCATTTGTTTTGTCACCATGTTATTGCTGGTATTCAAAGCAACTGATAAAATAAATAAAAATATGAGGCCATCTTGATGCAAGATTTCCTGTAAAATATTTTAGAACAAAATCAGTGAGTCTGAATGTTTTCTGCGAGTCAAATTATGCCCACAAAGAGAAAGTTTTGCTGCCATGGCCAGCAGGTGGGCTGCTTAGAAAAAGGTGGTCCAGCAAGCGACTTTGTCATCCAGCAACACTGAGTCATCTGAAAGTGTGAGGGCAAGCAAACCCTTCCAGATGCAGCCCTATGAATTGTCTCAGCTATCTGCTGTGTGTAGATGCTCAGCTAAATAATTCAACCATGATCCTGGGTCAGCTGAGGTGGAAATTAGTGGCTGTGTGCTTTTGTAGTGACACAAAGCAACTGTGAGCAAAACTGGGCAAGCTTGGAAACCACATGCTCAGAGGATGAGGTTAATATTTTTTTAATTAAACAGGCACAACTGGGCACAGTGGTCCACCAACTTGACAGCAGCCTGCTTCTCCTGCTGCAAAGAGATCCTTAGGCATCAGGTTTTCCAGGAAAAGCATCTCCTTATGTGCAGCCTTACTGACTGCTTTAACTTTCTAAGCAGGAGCTGAATCCTCAAATTACATTTGTTTTTATTTTGAGACACCAGCATTCGTTTTGCAGGTTCCTCTGGAGATGCATGAGTCAGTGCTGAGACAGTTCCTGCACTGCCTTGGTGCAGCACTGAACCTCCACAGAGAGCTGTGCATGCAGCTGAACCTATAGGCATTATAACCCTGGTATTTATTGTGGTTGAGATTTTTGGGGGAAAAGATGAAATCAAGCCATTTGAGAATGAGATGCATGCACTAATGGCACGTGAGACCTTTCACAGTGCTTTTGTTGCTATAGTTAACATTTTAAATCTTCTGCACATAGGAAGATTCTTGGAAGCCTTACTTGCTTATTGCCTTATGATGCTATGCAAAAAAGCCTCCTTAAAACTACAATGATGAAGTTACTCCCTTAGGTGTTCCCCTGGTACAAGATCATCTTATTCTGCAATACTGCTGACAGATTCACACTGGAGTCTAAAACATGGTGCAGCTTGGTACAAACATGGTAGGACAACATGGAGTTAACTTTCCCTGGGGAATGAAGTAGCTATTACTTATTAAAGGACAGGGCCTGATTTTTATTTATGTGGAAGCTCCTGTATATAGCTCTGGTAGTCAAAAAAAGCCACAATTTAAACAAGAATGAGGATCTCGGCAGCCATAATCATTTTATACATATAAACAATTACAACAGGTTTAGCACGAGCCAGGAATTGCCATTCTGCAGTATCCAGCTCTGAAGTTTGATGGAAAGATTACGAGTAACTAAAGAGTTATTGCTAGCCCCAAATATGGAGCCAGACCTCCAAAACCTTGAGTCTGTTCTTAAAGTATTCTGATTTGAAAGTATTCATTTGTTTCAAAGAGGGCTCATTTGAGTTTACTTCATGTACCTTCTGCCTTTTTAGGCCATAGAAGTCACAATGTGCAGGCATTTTTGCTGCCTTTTTTTTATAAACAGAAGCTGAGATTTAGTTGTATATTTATAGGATTACAAGGCCCATGACTCTAAGATGGCATGAAATACCATGAGACTTGTGGTATGTGTGTTTGAGAATTGGCAAGACTGTAAAGAACTTATTTTTATTGCCAGAATGGTTAAGAGATGACTCTGGTTATATGGGAAGAGCAGAACCTATTCAGTAATGCAGAGCTGTTTTCATGACAAAACATTTCACTATGTTTATGCTTGTAAAATGCAACAAGCAGCAAAGAAAATGTAGGTCAAGTGAGGTTCGTAGCAAAGCAGTTACAGGTTTTATCTTAAAGGTGCAGCTTAGATGATGTTAAGTACTGTTTTCTTCCATTAAGTGTAAAATTGCGTCCCTGGCAGGTATTCACCACTGAAGGGGAAGGAGACATGCCAGCCTTATGTTAGGGATTGAAACATCTGTCGTTTTGAGGCTTTTCCTGAGTGTTAGTTAAGCTTCAGAGAGACCCTCCTTTTTCCTTGTTCAAGCATAACCTGCTGTTTATAGCAGAGTAAAAAGCTACACGGCAACTTTGGGGAGAAGAGTTGCTGTGCAAAAAGAGAGATACAGGAGTCTCAAACCAATTTGGCAATGTTGTGCTTCTCTGTGTAGCTGAGCTGACTGCCTAAGACAGCTCAATGCACAAATTCTTCAAAAGAAACTCTTTAAGATGATGCATTAGGTTGTGCTGTGTGTTGCCCTTGTGTGCAGGAGGCATCGTTGCCTGAGCGCTCCCACCATCACTTGCCAGCTCTGTTTCAGAAAACCTCCTAAGCAGCAGAATAAACACCAGTTTTGGGAAAGGCTTCACAGAGTCAGGCTGGGGAACCAACAATCTCCCAAGCAGGAGCAAGATAAGAGGAAGATCCAAAATGGGTTTAAGTGTGCCTACTTGGGAAGAGATCATGTTGTAGGAGGAGTAAACCTGAAAACAGGGAGAGAGGCTTGAATTGTCAGGATGTTGTGAGTGCCCAAACATCTTTCCTTGGCTCCATGTCCTGACTGCGGGTATATTTTACATCTTTTCTTCTGCATCGTCAAGAGAATTACATATCAAGTTCCACCTCCAGGGTCACATCACATTTGCACTAACGCCAGGAAGAGAAGGAGATCCTTTAGCTTCCTGAGGGCTTCATTGCAGCGGGTGATGCAGAGGAAGAGAAAACCCAACATGACTTCCAGGTCTGAGCAGGGCTTATGTCAAACAAAAACACATTTATGGGTAAAATGTGCATGCGCAAAGCGTGTGTACCCTTCATTGCCAGTGCAGTGATGAGGCACTTTCACTTCTGGATCCTTTTTCATGCCTTGTGATGCATCATGTTAATAAAGTACAGGTTTCTCCTCAGAAGTGTGGCTTCTGAAACAGCCTGCAGTGCCTGTCCCCAGGGCGGGTCTGAACTGCAGGAGGCTCAGTGTACTTTGGCAGATGTTTACAACATATCACCTTATAAAATTGCATGGAAAGGCTGGCGTGAATTCCTGTTAATGCCTTTGCTTTCTTGTGTTGCTGTTGGCTTTCAGCATGTGTGGAGCGAAAGTGAAGACTGCTTACCTTTTCTGCAGCTTGCACAGGATTACATCTCCTCCTGTGGGAAAAAGACACTCCATGAAATATTGGAAAAGGTCTTCAAATCCTTCAGACCCGTAAGTGCCTTTTATTTGCTTCTAAACTTTGACTGTTACCTGTGACTTTTAATAAGACAGCACTGGATAGAGCAAGGTGTTTTTTCTTCTCCAGGGACTTAAATCTCCAGTTGTCTGCCTGGGCACATGAGTGTTAGCACATACACTACCACCAGGCCACTGGAAATTCTTTCTTGGAAGTCAGCTACCTTTTTATTTCCATCTCTGTGCTTGAGAGGATGAGATTCCCATGCGGGGTGGGAGGCCAACTAGTGTGTCAGCCGGTGGCAGCGGGCAGGGGCTCACATCCTGCTGATGCAGCGCTGACTCCGAGGAACGGGACGCAAGTCAGCGCTGCACGACTTTGTGGCAGAGTTGTTTCCTGGCACTGGAACTGGGGAGTTTTGCAAGGATGTGAGTAGCAAGAGTAAACCTCTGGAAAGCTGGAAGTACAGTCTCTCGTCAGAGTGGTTTGTTTTATTTTACAGTCGGCTTTTTTTTTCCCCCCATGTGATCGAGATTTTGCTCCAGATTTTGCTGTTAGGATGGTTGCCACTTGGTATTTGCAAACACCAGTTTGGTCACTGCTTGAGAAGAAGTTGGAACAGAAGCTGGGGTTTGTGGGAATGTATGTTTCTGTTTTCCTGCTACTCAGCTTTCACTGTCCCTGTTTAACACTAAGATTTGGGTCAAAGCCTGAATTTCATCAGGGAGAGGTGTCTTAGGCTGGCCATTGTCCTTCATTTTTGCCAAATCCTCCCTTTGCAGAGCCTCTCCTTTCGAATGCTTGGGACTGGCTAATGGCTTGGTGCAAAGCAGAGTGGAGGTTCGTTGCCAGAGCCACTCTCCATAACGTCCTTGAGAAAGTTGACTGATGGACATTTTCATACTCAACCGAAAATGTAGATCTTTCTCGCTCCTGTCTTATTCTGGCTGACTAATCAAGAAGACTGAAAATGTGCCCTAAGTATTTAGCCCAAAAGGAAGGGCCTGGAGCACCAATATGAAAACACTGGCCCTCCCTGTGTTACACCCTTGCAATGGTTTGCCATGGACTGTCACAGCTGGTCAACATAAAAGAGCATCATTTTAAAGAATCCTTTGAGAGGCTGGAAATAAATAGAACAGATGCACACTTTTCTTAGAAAGGACTTGAAATTTGATCTGTCACTACAGCTGGTTGTAATTGCGAAAACATACAAAAAATATAAATATGTTTCCCAAAACAATATTGGCTCTTAAATCTTCATAGCTGTTTTCTCCTGCTCAGAGAAGCTGTGTCTTTGATGAGAAACTTCCACTGGTTTAACTAAAGAGGACTTCAAAAAGACTTGATTCAGTTGGTACAGATTACTTAATTCATTTAAACCTCATTATTTCAGCATAGTTGAAGTTACTGAGAAATTGACTTCAGTCAAACCAAGTCAAGCTACTCTTCAGAATAAAAAGATTCAGAGCAAGGGGAACCATTAATGCTCATGTAGTCTGGGCCCTTCATTAATGTGTCACATTTCACCCCATGATTCCCACAACCAAGCACATAAATTGTGATTAAACTGGAACGTGTCTTTTCCAAAGACACCCACTCTTGATGTAAAGTCTTCAGGTGAATTAAAGGATATGACACCGCTTGGCACTTCTCATCATTAGTTATGGTGCTCTGAGAAACTCTTTTGTTTACTATATACATTTTTCTAGTTTTACTTCCTATCTGTGGAATATCATTTTGCTTCTGTTTGCTCAGTCTGAGACTGCCCGAGACCTCTTGCAGACTGCAATTAAGTAGCTCTTCATTTTCTCTTGGATGTACCACAAAGATTAGGTTTCTCACATTCTCTTTTGACCTAGCATTGAGAGATTTGCATCTGTATAACATCTGGGTGTATCATTTGAGGTGTGGTTGTGTGTGGATAAGTCTAATGAGGAATGTATTGACATTTTTTCCTTATTGTAATTGTTAAAAATTGCACATACATGGTAGGAAAGATTTTTTTAAACAAATAGTTTTATAATAGATTTATGGAAACTGTTCTTTTGCACCCTTAGGCCTTTGCCAGAACAAAATCACTTTTCTTCAGTATTGGGAAATTATTTCCTTGGTATCACTTCATGCTGTCCCACATCCTTTTTCTGCTGGACCTCTTTGCTAATGAAACCACCTTGCTGTCAACTTCAAGGCAACAGTGCATTTGCAGGGCATTTTTTCTCCACTATCCCAAGCAAGTCTGCTGTCAGAGACCAGTCTGGCAAAGTTCAGTTTTAAAAATGGTAGTTTAGGCCAGACTGGCTCCTCTGAAGTGTCTGGGACTCTGGCTCAGTCTGAGCTACTGAGGGGGGACCAGGTTTTTAGCATGTGCTTGCTTAAGCACCTTTTGAAAGTCGTCTGCATTTCAGTATTCCCAGTGGACATCCAAGATTATTAGACAGTTTTGAAATTCTTTGTTGGGGTCCTTTGAAGGGAAATACTTAGAAGAAAACAAAATGGAAGTGCATCTGCGGCTCTCCATGCCCTTGTGCACAGCATGAGCATCTGCCCTCCCATAACTGAGAAGTCCAGGACCAAGTTTTGTCCAGTAACTCAGCTCAGCCCTGCTCTGCACGTTCATGGTAACAGCCCAGCAGTGTAAAAGCCATTTATCCTAAATTCACTGAATTCATATATGTCCCAGTGACCTCTCCTTTACCTCCAGAGGAGTAGTTTGGCCAGCAGGAATAAATAGATGTAGTTCAGGCAGTGGTGCCCCTGACTGTTGTCCTCTCTCCCTGCTTTCCTCCCTCTCTCTTCACCATGCTCCTGTCCTCCTCCTTCCCACAGGTCCCCACCTGGAAGTTTTGTTCCCCTTGGCTCTTTGACTGATGGATCACTCTCTTTGTACACCCCTTTCCTGTTTTACCTCTTTTCTTCGTGTTTTTGTTCTCCAATTTGCTCTCTCTCTGCTGCATAGCTAATAATTCAATATATGAAAGAGATATGGACTAGAAGCAGAAACTAGTGTGTTTGAAAGAAGACAAGGTGGAAGTCAGTCTAGGGTCAGCTCAGGTCATCTTCATCATCTTATTTTGTTGTTACCTATTGAACACCCTCCTTCTGTTTCGACCCAGTGTTTTTAGAGCTCCCTGCACTATGGACCCTGATCCTCCTTCCTTGGGGTCAAGGTGTGGGCTGATTTGTCACTGCAGTATGGAGAGAGTAGTACGGGGTTAACAGCAGTGATGGACCGTGGTCCTTTGAGAGGCAACAGGATATGACCCCTAAAAGCAAGACCTGCATGATTGAGGTCCTTGGTGCCTTGGAAGGTCATAGTATGTCCATGAGAGAATAAAACTAGATTTCCCTTGGAGAATGCTCCCATCCCACCCTATCCCATCCCTCCTCACCCCACCTCATCCCATCCCCATCCTTCCTCTGTAAAACCACTAACATCTGCAGCATCACTCTTATTTACACTGCTCCAGGGAAAGAGGAGATGGGTTTCCCAGGGGCAAAGAAAGGGAGGATGAATGAAAAGCAGGATGTGCTTCCCATGCTTTGGGATTGTGTAAGTCTTTGCGGTTCTTGTGGTGTATGTTGTGTTTTCCATGCTAATTTTGCCTGGGAAAGGCTTACAGTATCCCGTAAATGAAGACTCATGTGCCTCATTTCCTTGCAAACAGAGGATGAATTATCACCAGAGCTGGGGAAAAAAAATGAGGTCAAAACTCTTTCTGCCAGGTGATGTAAACAGAGGAGTACAACACTCACATTTAATTTGAATCCACCAGATCAGTTTAGCAAAAATAATACTGGTGTATAGGAAAGTCTAGAGAGAGTCCTTCCTTTTGCCTTTTGAAAACTGAGTATTTTAAGTTTAGCTTGAACACGGAACAAAACCCCCACACCCTGAAAATGAACTAAGCAGTTTCACGTTGACTTAAGCATTTGATTTGAAAAAATATGTACACATAGGAATTTACTTTGTTCTACTCAGAAAATAAAAACATTTTCATTTTGAAGTCTCTCTATAAATATTTTTAAAATGCAAAGGAGGGAGTATAGTCGGAAAATTCTTCCATTTCCCTACCAAAGAAACCCTGCAACTAAAAAACTATTTTTCTCCCAGTGACAGAGAGGAATACAAGCTTCATTGCCTCGTTCTGGGCATTGTATTTGTGTCCACTGAATAATTCTGATTGTCAGTCACAGACTAAATTAGTTTAGATCCCTGAAAATCTGCCTTGTCGTGGTCTTCTCCTTTTCATGGTCTCACCCAGTGAGTGTCACCCTCCTCCCTATTTTTCTGGGCTTTGCCTCTTGCAAGAGCTAACAGCTGCATCACTCTCCAAACAGGATGTTGCATACATCTGCACTGCCCTTCCAGCCCTTGCAAGCTAAATACACGGTATTCCCAATAATGCCTGGCGTATGATTTTGCCTTGTGGCTATCAATAATTGTTAGTGTAGGATTCTAATATGAGATTTCTACAACAGATGGATTATTGTGACTATTATTTGGTTTGTCTATCTTCCTGACTTCTGTTGGCTTGGCAACCTTTGGGAAGAGAAGGGAAAAGTTCAAACATGGCTGTTTGCTCCTTTCCCTGTAGTGACCAAAGGATGTTGCAGTGATTGGAGCCATCAGATGGAGGCAACCAAACATTGTCCAAAGAAGATGGGCTGGCAGTTCCTCACAAGCCCAAATCTCATTTGCAGAAGTTTAAAGGAACTCGGACAATTCTGAGTGGAGTACAAAGCACTTCTCACTGCAAGAGCTTCACCCAGCATGCAAGGCTTTGGTGTAATGGAGTGAGGGGTTAGAGGGGTTACAGAGAGAGTTCTTTAGGTTTTGGGGGCTCCTTGCCTACTCCGTACTAGCCAGTTCTGCATGAGGCTGCTTTCTTCTTTGGCTTGTATGGGGTTACTGAAAAACAATCTTAAACCAAGGTAACGACTGCTACAGTATTATCATGCTTCTTTCTGAAGTTAAACCACTGCCAAGTCTTAAACACTCAACAATTCATAATGCGACCTCAGGGAAGAATGTGAAGCTTTTTGCAAGTGCTTTGTTTTGATTTTATTTATCTTCCGGTCTCTGAGCACTTAATTTGGTGTGAGGATGCATTTCCAACTCTTCTTCTATCCCAGGAGGGAGAGAAAGAGAGCTGAGATCATTATGCAGTACTGTTATTCCAGAGTGTGAGGTTTTCAAGAAGTGGCACATAGGATTTGTGTGAAGATTTGCAGTGAAGCTGCATGAGTGGGTAATGCACTGTTACACAGTATTTTCTCTTCTTTGTAGTTACTTGGGCTTCCAGATGTTGATGATGATGCATTTGAAGAATATAACGCAGATGTGGAAGAAGAGGAACCAGAAGCTGATCATCAACAGATGGGTGTCAGTCAGCAGTGATTTTCTGAGACACTAAAATAATTCGGAAGCCTTTGGTACCAGGTGGGGTCAGGTGGTCCCTCGTTAGCCTGTTCAGATTAGCACATCACAAGGGGATATCTGGCTGCCAAGACAAAAGTTTTACAAAAAATGGTTTTAAAAAAATTATAACAATAATAATTTGTGATGAGCTTTGCTAAGAAGTGACCTGAATTTTGCTCCTGCTTCAGTGGGTTTTCTATGGAGTTGTCTTGGTAGCATTCTGCCACTATCAGTCTAGAAGTAGTTTTGTTGCTGACTTGTCTCTTCGATTTGTGCTCGAGAGTAGCATTCACTGACATGAATGTAGAATACTGAGAATGTAGGGAGTGTATGGTGAGAGTGTCGAGTCCTCACCAGTGACCTTTCCAAGGAAACCAGCACAGAGAGCAAACACGACCTGCGCTTTTCTATTTTCCTCAACAACTGTAGTTTTTGACAAAGTACCAAACTTGGAGAGACTTCTCCTGAAAAACAGTAGTTTAATAGTGGTTGGTGCTGCAGAAGTGCACGTGAAGGCTTAACAAAAATGATGAGAGGTGGGAAATCCAGGGGGTGTCAGACATATTAATGTCGTTTCACTGACAGATGAGTTTACAAGTGCTGAATTAATAATGGAGAGTAATGAGTATCAGCAGCACACATTACAGCCATCTCTGGTACTCCAGCACCATGTGATTCAAAGGCAAGTGCTGCTTTCTTACAAATCAAGTTAAAAATAGCCATTGCCTATCCACTTCTGCCTGCATGACAACCAACTTGAAGCTTTGCTGGTTTTGATTCACTGCCAAATTATTACTCGAACCTCGTGGCATCGTGAATTAGAATCATAGAATCAGAATATGCTGAGTTTGAAGTGGCTGATCAGGATCATCAAGTCCAGCACTTGGCCCTGCACAGGAGAGCCTAACAATCACACCATGTGCCTGAGAGTGTTGTCCGAATGGTTCTTGAACTCAGACAGGCTTGGTGCTGTGACCACTTCCCTGGGGAGCCTGTTCCAATGCTCAGCCACCCTCTGGGTAAAAAATCTTTTCTGATATCCAACCTAAACCTCCCCTGACTCAGCTTCGTGCCATTTTCTCAAGTCCTGTCACTGGTCACAAGAGTGAAGAGATCAGTACCTGCCTCTCTGCTACCCTTGTGAGGATGTTGAAGACTGCAGTGAGGTCTTCCCTTGGTCTCCTCTTCTCCAAGCTAAACAGACCAAGTGACCTCAGCTGCTCCTCGTATGGCTTCCCCTCCAGACCCTGCCCCATCCTCATGGCCCTCCTTTGGACACTCTGTAATAGTTTAAGGATACGTTTGGCCCTCCTGGCTGCCAGGGCACTGCAGACTCAGCCAACTTGCCATCAACCAGGACCCCCAGGTCCCTTTCCACAGTGCTGCTCTCCAGCCTCTCATTCCTCAGTCCATAAACACAACCAGGGTTGCCCCATGCCAGGTGCAGAATCTGGCACTTGTCCTTGTTAAACTTCATAGGGTTGATGCGAGATTGCCCATCTCTAATTTGTCAAGGTCTCTCCGCAGAGCCTCTCTGCCCTCAAGGGAGTTGACAGCTCCTCCCAGTTTAAGTAGTGTTGGCAAACCTACCTGGTGTTCCTTCAAGTGCTGCATCGAAGTCATCAATGAAGATGCTGAAGAGAACTGGACAGAGGATGGAGCCCTGTGGAACCCCACTGGTGACGAGACACCATCCCGATATTATCCCATTCAGAGTAACGCTTTGTGCCTGACTTGTGAGCTAGTTGCTCACCCATCGTGCAACACAGTTATCCAGCTGTATGGATACTGTAAGAGACAGTATCAAAAGCTTTGCTGAGGTCCAAAAAGATTACACCTACTGGCTTTCCTAGATGACTAGGTGGGTTATTCTGTCATAGAAGGAAATCGGGTTCTACAAGCAGGACTCTCCCCTCATGAAGCTGTGCTGGCAGTGACTGATGTCTGCGTTGTCCTTCAGGTGTTTGCCAGTACCTCCCAGAATAATCTTTTCCATGATTTTACTGGGCACTGAAGTGAGACTGACAGGCCTGTAGTTTCCAGGGTCCTCCTTGAGTGCACTTTTAGTGCAACTTCTGTGCAACTTAACGTTGAAGCCATAAGGGTATAAACCAGCACCTGGTTCTTAATATTATGCTGAACATCTTCCTCTCACTGGGCCTTTGAGATAGCCTGGGCATTTACACCTGGTTGAAGTGGAGCTAAAATACTACTGCTTTAGCTGATATAAAGTCTAGTGAGTTTTACTTATCAGGGAACTTGCTCCCCAGAAGGGTGTGGTGAGGGTCTTGTTATAAAGGAGAGGAAGACCCCTCGTATTTTATACCTGTTTTGCATAGATTTAAGTGACTTGGATGAGTGCCAGACTGTGAAGATGCAGGGTCTCTCTATTTACTTGCCTTTTGTACTGAAAATATAAGAAGCAAAGGTGATTCTGTTGTAGTACTACTGTTTTCCACAATCAAGAAAAATGTTTCTAAATTTTATCCCTTTATCCATTTTTTTAAAAATCATGAAGTGAAGGTCACATGCTTCAAAAGCCCTTTTATACAGAATCAGCTTTATGAAAACAAAGAGTGAGTGAAGAGAAAATGCTTGGACAACTCCTAGAAACAACTCACATTATTTTGAAAACCCTGTTGTTAGCAATGTCTCCTTTTCAATAGATTTTTTAGACTCTTTTTCCAAGGTTACTAAAGAGAGCAAGTTTTCTTGGTGGTTTACATTTATAATGGTGGCTTGAGAGATGCATAGCACATGATTTTTTCAGTTGAAGGCAAAGACCTTCCACAGCTGGGATGAGGTGTGGTACCTGAGTCTGCACAGAAGTGTCTACAACACTGTAAAAGTCAGAGTTTAAGAATATAAAAAGAAAACTAGAGCTTAATGCAGCTTTGTACATTCTTTCAGCATGCGGACATAAACATGGTAGTCGCAGCACGTTTTCTATGGACTAGTGACGTGAGAGCCGTGGCAGTTCATTGTATAACACTGTACAGCAATAGGCTTTTTGCTTACGAAAATAAAGTGTAAGACCAGTGGTTTCCATCCCTGCTTTAAGTCGCTACATTTTTCTTTCCTCTCCAGCTAGAACAGATACTATAACCCTAAACAGAGCCTTACTTTGGGACAACCTTTCTCTTCATAGCATCCAGTCCTTGGGTCGTGGCTCGTACAAGTAGATCTTCTATGGCTGACTCTGCTCTAAAATAAGGCAAGCAAGCAACTTACAGGAGGCCAAGTCCTGCCTGCCAGGTTTGCTGGCCACTTGCACCCCTCTGGCCCAGGGGCAGGTGGCTGGCACTGACAGGTAGGTGTGGGCACCCACACACACACCTGCACAAGCCCCAGCATGGCTGCATTGTGAGCTGGGCTGTGGGGTCGGTCTGACTGGGATATAACCCTCTGCATTTTTACAGACAGGCAGTTTTCCAGCTGGATCAATCCTATCATCTGGCTCAGTGTGTGGCTGCACAGATGAGTGCTGGCAAACAGAAGGGAGGGTGCAGGGGTGGACAAGGGTAGTAGCTGAGGACCTGCTGCTAAATGTGCCTTGCACGGTGTTGGCGGCCCGTGGCAGAGGTGCAGAACAGCCCAAGTGCTGTGAAGGATCGACTCCACAAGGCTCAGCGGAGAACTGGGCTCTGGACAGCAGCGGGATAGGCAGGAATTCAGGAAATGAAGAAAGACTGTAAGATCCACTGCTTGTCACTGCATACAGGTTGAATTATGTACTGCACTCTGCTACCTTTCCCTGTGTATTGATTGAATTGTTAATAAGCAGTTGAACATTAATATGGTTGCAAGCAAGCAACACTGTAAATTATGTAGATACATTACTATTTTCTGTATTCACTAACTCACTTTTTTTTGGAATGCCGTATGCCATTTGGGTGAATTCCACACCAGACTGCAAGTGGTGGACAGCCAGGGGGCCCTTCTGCAGCGCACACCTCTGCAAAACTCCCACTCCACAAAAGCCAGCGAGATTTTGTTCAGACAGGACCTGAAGGACCAGGGGATGCGTGAGGCTTGGTCCTGCAGAGAGCTGAGCGCTCTCATCACCTCTCACTGTGCTAGGAGTGGAATATGGTGGACCCTGCTTTTGAACTGAAGCATGACCAGGCAGCACTGAGAATAAACTGGAATTTTATACATAGAAAATTTAATTGACATGTGTAATAAAAGTGAATGAACATTAATATAGAATGTATTTTATCAAAAAATATTGATTCCTTACTTTGACCAAATACATTTCTGTATTACTGTGTTACTTGTTCCATATTTGCTAAATGATGCAAGAGATGCAGAACTGGTCTGGCTATATTATAAAGTGGGTTTATATTTTATTTGTATATTATTTTTCCCTCCCCCTCGCCACATATTGTGGTTAGTAGCCATTCAGTAGTTATCAGGAGTAGCATGACCCAGTGGCTAGGCTGCTGACTGACATACAAAGTTTGCCAACACATGCATAAATATTTGCAAACCTGGGAGCTCAGTGAGATGATGTGGATTCCTAACTCTGCCATTGCCTTGCCCTGGCCTTCGGGTCTCAGTGGCTGGGAATTCAAGGCAGTTCAATTATGCATCCAGGCCTCCAGAAAATTTAGAAGGAGCAGGGCAACTTCTTTGAAAGTCCCTCCTTAGTCCTTTGGTAAATGGCAGTGTTAGTATTATTTGCCCAGCAGCGTATACAGTGCTTTAGATCTGTGGGTGAAAAGAGGGACACATGATCATTGCCCAGCCTCAAAGCAAACCATTAAGGAGGGACACAGAAGAGTGTCCCTTTTCTCATAGGCATTTCATGTCGTAACTAAATATAAATATACCAGAGCAGAGCCTCTTGTGCAACTGGCACTTCTGAATATGAGTTGCATAAATGCAGTGAGCAGAGGGCTGCTTGAGGGATAAGAAATACATGGGATGCCAGAGGGAAGCACAGATTTCAGAAATGTGATGGCTGGTTTGGGTAGCAGGGGCAAGAGTGAGCAAGGCCCCATCCAGAGAGATGCTGGGATTTCTGAGACAGCCCAAACCTTTGTGCCAAGCATCTGCCTATTGAACTTGTAAAAAGCTCCTCTGGACATCACTGGGGCCTTGAGCTCAGTCATATTTTTCTGTTAGTGTCCTGCCTGATGAAAGCATTGAGTGAGATAGTTGAGGAAGGGAGGAGGGAATGGAGAAAGAGCAAACTGAAAAGCCTTCTCCTATTTTCTTCCTCAACATTATAATATTGTGTGAGTAGGTAGGAGCAACAGTCAGGGTGCAGGAAGCTGTTTTAGTAGTTGCACAGTACCATCTCTTAAAAGGACTTGCTCCTTTCTTAGTGCTGTGACTTTGAAAGTCACATGCACGTTAAGAACACCACTTCTGATGGGAATAGCCACAGTCATCTTTCCTGTACCAGTGGTGTTCACAGCAGCTGCTGCATCATGTCACCGTGTCCCATGTAAGGTGTGCTGTGTGAGGTGGGGGCTCTGGGCAGCATGGAGAAGTTTTTGCTACAACTTAGTTTGGTAGGTCACTGCCCTTTCCCCCTCTGCAAGGTGGGACATGAGACTGTGACAGTAAAAGTGATTGCCATAACATTGTGGATATTGATTTGGAAAGCTGCCATTCAGGACATATTCCCAGCCTCTTTCCTCGTGTTTCCTGATCTTCCACTAGGATCCAGAGCTGGCATCCATGGCTGCTTTGCTCAATGTCAGGTTTAGCTGTGGGAGAAGGCAAGGTTACCATTTCATCCATCCTAACCCTGAGTCCATCCTTACCCTGTGTCCATACTTCCCTACTGTTCATTCTTACCATTCTGTTCTCAGAATTTCTCACTCACAGAAGAAGGGAAGTGTATGAAGCGGTACAGGAAGATCTCTTACCTCCCACAGCTTGCAGCCAGGTGTGTCAGTGAAAGCTACAGTTCAGCACAGTGTGTGTTACTTAGTCACACTGTCCTTCCTGCACAAGGGGATGAGGTGGCATGGGAGATGTGTTCTCCCTTGGGGACCCATGAGTGGTCCATGCCAGACAGGGGTTAGGCAGAAGACAGCCACCATTTTAGGTGCCAAACCCAGCTTCTTTTCACAGGGAGCGATGTCTAGCCAAATAATCCACTCTCTGAAAACCATAACCTATTGAGGCTTTTTGGGCATCCAGAAAATTAGACCTGTCTGGTTGTGGGTTGCTGGGACGTCTCTTTCTCAGTGCTGGCTGGTTTTTGTTTGGCCACATGACATGGGAAACTGGGAAGAATCCCTTCAGGGGCTCTAGCTGGATGCCCCTTTCTGTAAATTGCTGAGCAGAGGCAAATGCTTTGTTTAATCTGTTTAATTCTGGCAGGACCTCCCCTCCTCCCCAGCAGCCTGTCTCTGCAGCCAGCTGCAGCTGGGAAGGCTTTGTGTGAGAGCCAGGCAGGAGTGACTCAGGGCAGCAGCTCTTGGAGCTTGTAGCAGGCTGGACTTGAGGTGGTTCTTGCAGAATCACCAGGGAGCTGAAGGGTCAGGGATATAATTTCCAAGGCAGATAGTAAAAAAAAGAGATTCCTTAAATTGGTCCTTACCTGTGATAGGAAAGGCTCTGAGGGCAGACCCTGTAATTTCAGGTTTTTATCGGGCTTTTGAGACTTGGTTGCATTGTTGGTATCTGATGTCTGTGTCACGTCAGGTGTACAAAGGAAACCACTTAGCCACAATCGCCGGTTCAGTGAGTCAAATTATTGGTTACATTATCTAGGTTTGACTTTTTTCTCATTTCTGATTATTCTTTTTAAAGCAAGACAATCCCTAAAGGCGCATCTGCATTATTGCAAACTCCAGTTTCTGCAGAGCCGCGTAGCACTGCACTGTCAGTACAAGCTTGGACATAAAAAAAGTACAGATTAACAAAAACGGTCTTCATTTTTCTACAGAAAAAAACCCTTTGAACTAGTTATTGCTGACTACAGTAAAGCTCACAGGTTTCATGTAAAATACATTGAACTTTGAAATTCCCTTTCTGTACCAACATGCTGTTGCTCATGTAGGCAAAGATCTGCGGTAATGCTGCGTGTAAAGAAAGCTTTCATCTGTGGGGGTGGTGGTGTTGGAAACATCAGCTCTGGATTTCAGTCAGTGCAATTTTTTTGTTGCTGTCAAGTTTTCCTTTACTAATGCAGGGACCAGTCAGCCCTCAACACGTCAAGCAGAAATCATGGCCACGCCATGCCAAGGCTGTCTTTGGTGTGGTTTCCATCATTTTTCTGGCTGGAAGATCTCTCTGTCTTTGGGACTACAAAGCTGTGAAACAGCTCACCAAAAGAAGTAGCCCTTTTGTTCAGCGCTTTCAAAGGTGTAAGCCTTTAGTGGAGCACTGCCTTCCTTCTGATCCTCTTCTTCTCCCACCACTGAGGCATCAAATCCAGCAGTGTCGTTACATGATGAGCTTGCCATTAAAGAGCTTACCAAACTCTGATGACTGATGGAGTCTTTTCTCTGGAAGCGTAATCAACTAACTTTTGAATTTGAGGGGCTAAGACATAACTATGGTGCATGCAGCGAAGGGAATGACAAGCTTGAGTTTCCTGGGTACTGCTGGTGTGTGGTGGGATAACACAGTGTTTGCAGGCATAAGGAGGAAAAAATTATGTCATTGGAGCTTCAGGCACTGCAAAGCTAGCCCTGCTGGACCAAGACCATCAGGTGGTTTGGTTTGGCATAGTCTGAGGAGGTGGATTTGCTGTTAGGAGCTGGGAATTAGTGGTAATACTGGTGTATGAGCCAGTATTTCAGACCTCTCTGGTCCTTTTCTGTTTTGCACAGATTAGGGAGACATCTGTTCTAATTAAGAGACATGTAATGATGCTGAAATGAAAATGGGTGATTCTATTCAAATAATTTGCCTCTTTTCTTTAAACACTTCACTTTTAATTGCTGCTCTGACATCTTCTCACCCTAATTTAGTTAAAAGAGTGCTGTCAGTTGTTACCTTTTGTCACAAGCCTATGTGGGTTGACATCTGCCAGCCAATGGAAGAGGAAATGCTTTGACTTAGCATTTGTTTTGTATTTTTGGCACTTCCCAGCACACGAGCGCTGAGGGGAGTGTGCCAATTACATGCCCCATGGTGTGCCCAGAACCCTAAGTGCTGTCTATGGAGTGTGTGCCAGGACTGACTCCCTCATGTTGGTGCATGATCCCAACACAGGCCCCACACCTTCCTGAGAGACCTTTACATATGGTGTAAGCCACTGTGACAATTAGACTCTGGCTACAGATACAGCTGCTCTTGTCCCAAGTACCTCTTCAGCTGCTTGGAGCCTGCTGCCCACTCAGGTCTGCTGGATGGACTTCTTCCTGTGTCTGAAGATGGGGTAAATTTAAACAGATAGCAGCCCTGTGCTAGCATGGACTAATATCTGCCCTGCTGTGGTGGAGAGCTGCCCCTCAAGGTGATGGCTGCAGCCAGGAGCACTCTGTCATATGCAGTTTTTCCCCAGTCCAAATCTGTCTACATTCCAGCTCTCCAGAGTCATGTCACTGCTTCCTTAAGTCAAGAAATTGGAATACTCCAGGGCTGTGATAGGCATTGGCTTTGTATTAAGGAGAACAGATCCACTGGAGGTTCGTAGTTTGTGCAGGCTCTGTAGGCTCCTGCTCTGTCCCCCACCACAGCTGTCCTCAGTCAGATGGGAAATGCAGTTACCCTCCTCAGCAGCACCATGTGCTGTTTTAAGGAGCACATCAGATTTTATGCTTGGTTTCTGCAAGTCTTCTGTTCCTTATTCTCTGTGGAAAGGTTCTTGCTTCTGCCACTTCTTTAGAGAGTGATGAAATGCCACATAAAAGCACATTTAACTTTATTTCCAATGCCTGGGTGTCTGTGTCTATGCTTTTCACAAAGTAGTGCTATAGTTGTAACTCCAAGGCAAGATTTGTATGCCTTTTATTAGGCAAACTGATACAGGAAGCCACAAACTCTAGAGCTCCCAAGTGCTTCTCACGCCGAAATAAAAGCAGCAATTACTATGGGGCAGTCTGATAGCAGGCAGTATCTCTCCACAACAACCTAGTCTTGCCTGTACACTTTTCTTGAGGTATTGCTGCCATAATGGTGCGATGGAAGAGCCAGTGTTAGTGCCGGCGTTTTATTTACAGCCTCCAGTAGTGCTAAAGGGTCTCGAAGCGGGTTGTGTCAGCCGCATTATACCCACCATGGGGCTCTTTCAGAGGCTGTCAAGGGCTGTAGCATGCCATGAGCTTTGAAGCCTTTATGGTTTTCGGTTTGTAGCAGTCCCCTAGAGGTCAGCAGAGTCTACATTTTGAAGCAACTCCAGCTGATGGTAGCATTGCAGGAATGATAAAAGCAAGTTTTCTGCTGACCTGTGAGACCCTGCTTTTGCTCTCTGGCAATTTCAGCTGTTGCTGGAGAAGGGATCAGCCTGGGGAAAAAAGAGAATCAGCACATGGAACAAGAAGTCCTGCTTTGGAGACAGACAGATGGGTTGAGAACTTGCCTTGGAGAAAGACCATAGGGAGTGGGGGGAGCCTGAAGCTGAGTGCCAGCATTGTCAATGCTGCACAGAGCAGTGGGAGCTGGTGCCTACACCTCTTGGCCCCATTCCTGCTGGGATCGCAGCTGGATTGTACTGCATCAGGAGCAGTGTCCTGACAGTAAGCTGTGCTGCAGCCACACTCTGTGTGTGTCCATCTGCACTCCAGTGTTGCAGTGGTGTGGCTGCTGGTCACACCGATCTGCTCTCAGCATTCAGGTGTGTCCACAGTGCCACACTGGCCTCAGCCACGCTGCAAGCGCTGACCACGTGTCACCTCTGCATGCCCAGGTCCTTGCAATTCCAGCCTACCTCACACAGGCACTCACTTAACCTGCAACCCTGGCCCAGGACTGGAGGTGGAGCTGGGTTTTCCCTGGACTTTTTCAGTTTCTGAGGTTGGAATGACAGTATAAGGGAGCTAAGCCCTGCCACATTCAGATGACTTGAGCCTGACAAGGTGGTTGCAGACAACCATTCCATGTCCAGTCAGCTTTCCACAGTTCCTGGAGAGCAACTGAATTTTGGCACAAGGCACCAGCACAGACATAGGCTAAAGGGTGCTGAAGAGATTTTGAGTGGCAAGTCCTACTCTGCATGTGATTCAGGGGTCAGGCCCCAAAACATGACCTTGTTTCCTGCTGCCAGCCACTGGAAACTCTAAGCCTTGCAGCAAGCAGTCTGGTCAGGGGGAGACCCAAAACTAGCACTGCATTTGCCTGCAGGGCACTGCCAACATGTGCATCACATTCCTCAGTTATGAGAAAATGAGTTGTCTTCAGTGGAAGTGAGCTTGCATTCACCCTAAACATGGCTTGCCCTCTCCCAGCTGCAGCTTCAGTCTAAATAACTGAGTGCAGTTGGCAAAACATGCCTCATTCTCCCCAGTTTTGCTCCTGGTCAGCATGCCCAGGACTATGGCTGCCCTTTTCCCTGTTGTTTAGTTGGACACCCTCCGAGCACAGATCTCCATTTTCCTCTGCATCCTGAAGGACCATATGCTCAGCCTTAGCAAAGAACAGAGACTTGCAGACTTTGTTCAGGAGGATACGTGGTGCTGGAAATGCAGCTATTCACACATTTCATGCCTTCACATTGTCCCTTTTGGTTAATGAAAGTCCGAAAAATTTTATACTGGCTCTCCTTGAGGGTTTTTCTTTTTTATTATTCTATTACTCCCTGTTTACTGTATTTATTTTTGTTTCTGCAAAACCCTTATCAGGAAAGGTTTTGAACTACCTGTGAGTCATGTAGCAGCAATGGGGAGTGGCAGCTCTGGGGAGCCAAGCATGTGAGTGTGCCCTGCTCGCATCTCATGACAAAGGCTGCTGATGTGTCACCCACAATGTGTCAATGGCCTTCTTGGCTGCTGTGCTTAGGGTGGTCGACCAGAGTGCCAGTCATCTCTCCTCTATGTGCCGCTGGCTTATGGAAAGTGAATACCTTAACCTTGATGCATTCAGCTCTGTTTTTAGAGCCTTCTGAAGTCAGTGTAGCAGACTGCAATAAAATTACTTATGTAAAACCTAAATTACAAAGCACAGACCAGGGAACCTTTCTCACCACTGTGAAATGTCAGCCTGAGGGCAAGACAGTTTTATGGGTGCAGCAAGCTATGAGCTGAAGATGTAAAGTGGAATAAGGAAATGTTTGCTGAGACCTCTCCACCTGGGCATAAGGATTTCCTTCCCACTAGTCCCAGTGCATGGGTGTGTTTTTCCAGCTCTGTAGGATAGCAGGAAACACCTGGGAATCACCACAGCAAGGCTCTTGCTAAATTCCATCAGGTTTTGTCAATGTAGTGTCTTTGTTGTGTCATCCAGAAAAATGGAGGGGGAGGGCATTACCTGCAGAACCGGTAATGTGATCATGAACCCAGACTTCAATCAGCGCTCCCTGAACCCTCACAAGCAGACATGAGCAGTTAATGAGGTACCTGGCCCCATGCAGCATCCCTGGTAAAAGAGAGTTTGCAGTGCAGCTGCAGATCAGCAAAGGCACATACTACCAGGCTCAGGAAAATGCTTTCATCCATCAGCACTCAAAAGAGCTCAAGAGGGAAACTACGGATAGACTTGCCATCTCTAGGTTAGAGTCATAGAACCATTAAGGTTGGAAAAGTGATCACTGAGTCCAACTGTTAACCTAACACTGTCAGGTGCACCACTAAACAGTCTTCAGAAACATGTAAGAAATAGTGGCAATAGCATCTCAAAACTGGGGTGAGGGGTGTTTGTGGAGGGGAAAAAAATCATCTTTGTTACTGTGGAAACCAAGGAATGAAGGGCAGCTTGTTACTTGTGTTGTTTCACAGAGGGGGATGCTGGCAGACTCAGCCCCAGAGGAACAGCAGCATTGACCTTGGGCCAGCAGGCTGGAGAAAGAGGCAAAGGGAAAGAGCCAAGGAGAACATCTGGGATGCCACAGACTCCACCTCAAAGGTGACTGTATTTCAGGAGCTGGTGGCGTACTCGAGACAAAGAAAAAGGAAGGATTAAGAGGAGATACAAGAGGAATGAGACCAGAAAGAGGGCATCGCAGGAAGAGACTGGTGGAAAAGAGGATTGGTTTGGTCTGAGGTGAGACTTGTGACAGATGAGTGCAGGCAAGTTCAGCCAGAGCCAGCAACAGAAATGGACATGGAGACATAGCAGCATCTGATGGAAAAACACTCAGGTGAACATGGCTGTAGCAAGAGCCTCTGAGCAGCAACCACTGTACTGCCTCCTCACCAGCCCCCAGGAAGGTACTCTGCAGCTGGTCCTGCACCAGGTACTGTGGACTCTGGGAGCTGCAACCCACCCGTGGCTCACTCCCCTGTCACTCAGCTTTTTCAACCTTTGCAGAAAGAGCATTGTTAGGACCCCAAATCCTTGTGACTGAGCACCAGCTGCTGCCACAGCACTTGACACCCAGCCAACAGCACACTGAACAGACAGGGCTGTTTGCTGCTACGTGAGGCACTTCTGCAGCTCTGTGACTAAAGTTCTCTGTACCTTTGGTACAGCTTGTCACCACGTGTGTTTGCATAAACTTGTACATGTTATCACACCGTCAGAGCTTTCACCATCAATTGTTCTTTCAGAACAATAAAAATCATGTTTTCCTTCCTAATAAAGTCTATTTCCTCCCACTGGCCCTGCAATGGTGCTGTTTGTACAAAGTATGGCAAGCCTTGCCCATGGAGAAGGGATCTGCCCAGGCCTGCACATACCTTAATGGGATGACCATGCTGAGAGTTAATACAAGCAAAGCAAAGTGACCAAATTTAGCCATTTAGTCACCTGCAGTAGCCTGACACCCACTGTTGTGTTGGATGTTTAGACAGGCAAATTACACAGAAGACATTAATAACGTGTTTCTGAGTACTGCCACTGAAGCCAGCACATCTGATGGGCAGCTCATGTGGTCTTGCAGGTCCCTGAACCCCTGCTCTTCTTTGCCTGTGCAGCTGCTGCTTGGCAGAGTAAAGCTTCCAGTCAGTGCCTGTCACTTCATTTCTCAGAATGCATGTCCCACTCTTTTCCAGCAGTCATACTTAAATAGCATCAACCTGCAATCCCAATATCCCACAAAATTGATTAATTAGCCATGATAACAGAGGAGAAGAACTTCCAAGAAGAAGACTGATGGTCACCAGTGTTCACATTAGCTATCCTGGCAATGGAGATTTTGACATTAAAGAAAACATGATAATTTCTGAAGGTCTCCAGATCAAACTCATTTTGCCTTGTTAAATTTAGGCGGCAGCACAATTAAAAAAATAGCTCTTTCTGTAGTTGACCACTGAAGGAGAGTTTGGAGTGTAGCTAAGAGCAGTGGGGATGCCTCCTGATGCTCCTATGCAGTCCTAACCATGAGTAACCACCACTGCTGATGACAGGTGAGTCTTACAACATGTGGTATCTGCAGAGTACACAACCATTACTCATCTGTCCAGCAGCGAGCCTGCACAGGTGAAGTTGGCTGGCACTGACCTTCTGCAGCTGAACCTGTGAGTTTCATGGCCAAGTGATGGCAAAGTGCTTCTGAATGGACAACTATGCTCTCAGAGTTACATGCTCTACTGCCACCTCCACTGCTGACCCCAAGAACTGGCCACAGTTCACAGCCTCTCTGATGAGCAGCACAACCCCTCCTAGCTAAGGTGGACATTTATCCATGAAGTCTCCTTTGAAAGGTCCTCTGTCCTCTTCCCCTCTCATCCGCTGTTGCTGACACTGCTACAGCAAGCTGTAGCCAATACAGGCAGTGGCAGAGCAGGGATGTGACTCACCAAGCCACAGCCAGCCCAAAGAGCAGGTCAAGTACATGGGCAGGAGCCACTCCCTGCAACCAGCGAGCAGCAACCTTGTATGTGGAGCTGTCTCGGCCACAGCAACACCTCAGGATTTTGCAAAGTCCCCATCAGTCCTGGAGAAGCAGGAGAACATGGGGTGCCAAATGGGGCTTACAGGATCTGACCTGCCAGATCTGCATGTGGGACTCTCATGGCTGTTTTCTCTTTCATGTTCTGTTGGTAACATATGAGAGACTCCATGTGAATTTGGACTGACTCACCCATGGAAGAAAACCCTTTGTGGGGAGGAAACAACCTGATCTGGTGACCTGTTCTATATTTGAAACAGCAAAAGCTTAGTTTAGTTTTCTTCCTCTTCAGTGACTGGCTACCTTCCTTCAATGCTAAGTAGTGCATTGTTGCATTACTGCCATGAGGGTAACTTCAGAAATCAGAGAGTCATAGAATTATAGAATCTCTAAAGTTGGAAACGACATCTAAGATCATCAACTCCCAATGCAAGAAATTCCTTTATTTCGTAAAGAAATACATGTTTTGTGGCAGAGAGCAGGGAGTGGAAGTATCCCAGATATGCAGGTGAGCTGTTACTGGGAATACCCACTGGATTTTCTTCCTATGGGAACAGACCGGGCAGGACCAGCTTAGTTCCTCTGCAGTGACTGACCTCCTGGCAAGTTAGCACTCAGGGTATTAAGCAGTGCCACTGGATTTGTTTACTGATAAACTTGTTAAGATCTGAAATCTGTGTGAAAAGCCAGCACATAGTTAAAGCTGATTTTACTGACATAGGTCAGTGGTTACAAGAGCCTCATAAAAGAGCAAAATTCCAGTTTCCTTTCCAGCTTAATCAGTGATTCTGAGAGCTGATTTTCATCCAGCTTCTGGGGTTTTTTGTCCACCTAAACAACTGCTTTATGGCTGCATAGAGAACTAAGGATGTTTTGGTGTTTCCTTTTCCTTTCATCTTCAGGATTTTCTGGGTCATAGAGTCCCCTGTCATGCTGCCCTGGCATGTGTACATGACTGCTAGAGGTGCCTTGGAGACCAGACTACAGGGATGGACCTTGAATAAGATGGCTTTAATCCAGGAGAACTGGACAACCCACCACAAAGCCTGGGTAAAGGCATGGGTGAGAAGCCACATGCTGACCAAACTCTGTGGAGTCATCAGCTGGGCAAGCCACAGCTCTGCGAGCCAGTGGCACTGTGTGAGGGGGCACAGACATGCATTGTGTGCCAAGGCAGGCACTCTGGCATCATTCCACATCCTCCAGCTCGCCTGCTCTCTCCTACACCAGCACAGGAAGTTTTCTCCCCAGCCCTTCCCTAATTGTTCATTCCTGAACCTTGGCCACTGTTTGCTGTTCTCAGTGCCTCTGGTACAACTATCTGCAGAACTGTGAAGTGAGCTGGGCTAAAGAGCAATGAGAGCAACAAGGTTTCTGGTTCCTTCTGAAGGGATGATTTAAAGCTCAGTCATGTTAGCAGCTTGTTTATGGTTGCTCCAACTCAGGAAGCAGGGGATGACAGCACAAGGGAACAGGGATGGGGACAGGATGGATGGGAACATCTTCAGCTGCCTTTGCTGCCAGAGCTGGCAAAGCAACATCCCTACACATCAGCTCTGCTAGAAGCTCTCTCTACTCTTCTCAGGCTCCCACCACTTTGCTGGCAGATTCCTACATTGCTTGAAGGAGGTCCATTTCCCTTTAAGGTGTAAATGTTTCACAGAGTTTGGCATTTATTCTGTCCTGGCGTATGTGGGACCATCATTAACATTAACAGGGATGGCACATCCATCCAGCAGAGAATAATCTGCTTAATGGCTAAATAAGAAAGCTGTGTACATTAAATTGCAGACAGCTAGTCAGCTTTGTGATATAGTTTTCCTGACGATAAAATTGAGACTCATTTCAAAACAGGAAATTAATTTTCCCTCTTTTTATTCAATGGGTGCCATAAATACAAAGCTGCCCCTTGACAACCCATAGAGGTCTCTTCTGTAATGTATTTGGAGGAGCAGACTTGCCATGGATACCTTAATGCAAAAACAGCCTCTGGCTTTGTTGGACTGATGGCTTCTGAAGTGACAGACAGCCTGGGACATTTGTCTCAGCTCACAGCCAATGCCAGCTCATGAACAGCTTTTACAGGCTAAACTTAAACATTTGAAGTCTCTCTGCTGAAAAGGCAGGAGATGAGGTAATTAAAAGAAGGCTTAAAAATGCAGGTAGATGATAGGTTGTTAGAGGTAGAAGTTACTGCCAAGTATTTAGTTGTTCTCAAGAAGAGTGTAAAATCTGGACGTATTTCATCAGATAATTCAGACCAAATGGACTTCATCCCAGGCTATTCTTTCAATGACTAATGTTCTGGCTACAAATTTACATAAACAAGGATAGAAACTCCTTGTTATGCATTTTAATATATGAAATAGAAGTACAGCTAGAGAGAATGGGAACTAGGGAAGAGCCACTTAGTATCCAACAGCAGCAAAGCTTGGGGCTGCCACTTGAACTACTGCCTTCTCCATTACACATTCAGCTCTTCAGCAGATGTAAAGTAGTTGCTGATTTTCAGTCTTTAGAATGCCTTTACCACTGCCCATGCAGATTCTGAAGAGTGTGAGCAACAGGCAGCCCCTGTGTGCGGAGCAGCTGCAGCAGCAGCAGCAGGCAATGGCACCTGGATGGCATGCACAGTTCTGGAGGAGGTCTAGGTCAAGCAGGACTTCATTCTGTATTTGGCCACTCATTTCTCTCCAGCCCTGCTCTCTTGGTTGTGCCAGTGAGACTATTTGTCAGGACACACTGGAGACTTGATTTGTGTTAACAATAACCTCTCATATAGGTGAGGTTACTTCTAACCCAGGCTGGTTCACCCCAAATCAGGAGCTGATGGAGTAACAGGAGAATGTTTCTAAGGGGTGAGGAATAGCAAGGGAAGAAGTTACTGCTGAAAGCAATGTGAGTCAAATGACTACCTAAGATGGTGATGTGTCACTTCTGTACACGCTTCACTGCTGTTTGGCTATAGACCAGGATGTTCTTCCCAAGCTGCAGTTACTCCTGAAGTGCTGATTGAGGTTACACCTAAACAACAATGAATGTTCAAGTACTTGAATGCATGACTGTGTTAATTAATGAATATTAAGATACCATTAAAAGTAGAAGAACATAATTGAAACTCCTCTCACTTGTCTTGAGGTCACAGAAGTACCTGGACAAATCAGGACAAAGTGTGTTTCCTTCCCTACAAGTTCCCACACTACCCCTCACTTCATTCCCACTGTATAAGCACTTCCCCAGCTACTGGCCACTGAGCAGCAATCAGCTGCTAAAAAACCAGATCAATCAGGCCAGATGTGTGGGACCTACATCTGGGTTAAAATAACCCCCTCAGTCCCAACATTTTCCCTGGAGCCACGGGAAAGGTCTGAGGTAGAGTGGAACAAAAAGGAGCTTCCTTGACCCTTTTCTCAACCCATCTGCAAACCTAGGGAACAGATTAGGCTTCCTACCACCTCAGGGTTCTTCCCATCTCAGCTCTGGTTAATTGGAAATGTGCCAGGCTCGTACTACAGTGCAGGCAAACCACAAGCCAAAGGAATATCATCCTTGATATTTTGTTTAAACAACAGTTCCCCATATAAGCTGTGTATGCTACAGCTGTATGAGCTACAATCTGACAATTAACAGCCTGTTGATTATGTCTGGGATGGAGAATAAACACACTGTGCCCTGTCTTCTCCTTTCCCCATCTCAAATAAGTAGGTACTGTGCGTGCCTTTCAGGGCTGCCATTGGCTCCTAATGTGGGCTGTCCTTAGCAGAAGTTACATTGAACGGGGATAAAACCCCACCGCAAGTGATATCTTAGTCCTCTCTCTGGCCCCTTGCCTCCATCTGTCCTTGCAGCCTCTGACATCCTGTGGGGAAAGAAGCTGCAGCATAACTTCTTCCCTTTTTGCCCCACCCTCACTCTCCTGGGGGAGCAAGGAGGGAGATTGAAGCCAGGGTGGTCCCATCCACCCTCCCTGCAGCTGTCACAGCTGCAGCCCTTCACCCTACGGGGGCAAAGTGTGAAGCCAGGGGAAGGGAGAAATTGGTGCCTTACCACATTTTGTATCAATATACAAGCTGTTTCTTTGTTATTTGCCTGAAAATATAGTCTCAAATGCTACCGCTTCTATCATCACTTTTGAAATAAATTGTACATTTCTGTTTGGCATCAGGACAAGAAAGCTCACCCACAAAGCAGAGGCTCTTTAGAGCTTCAGACTTTGAAGTGGTTGTTCTTCACACAAGCAGTGGGCAACATTCTTAAAAAAACCTTAGTACAGGAGCAGGATTAAGCTGAGAAAATAAATATTCTGCTTCAGGTGTACTAGCTTGGTGCAAATTCATCCTGACTTCTGCAGCTGCCCAGTATGATTTGAAGAGGTGAAGAGGGGAAATCTGATGCGGAAGGAATGGGGTTTGGGCTCGTAGATGCAGTGGATACAGGGGAGCTTCACAGATACTACTCCTTGTTCCCAGAGGAGAAGGAGCTCAGGGCTGCAGATGGCTTTGGGCAGTTTGTAATTGCAAGGGATTGTATTTTATTTTTTGCTTGTGGCCAAGTCAGCTGCTGTATTAAAAAATGACCATGGTCAAAATCAGTGCCGGACACGGCCATGATATGGGGAGTGGAAACCATGCCGTAGCACATCTGCTGCCCTGGCACACAGCCCAGCACATTAACCAGCAGTGTTGGGGAAGAGAAAGGGAGAAGAGAAAGAGCTACAGCCTCCAGAGGCTTCCCTGTTCTGGTGGCGAGTCTTTCTTGGGAAAAAACTTCCTGTGTTGGGTGAGTTTGTGCATCCCTGTGCAGCACAGTCTTAAAGCATATTGATTAAATGGTTTCCTGAATAAGGGCACTTCCAAATGAAGATTCATAAGATTTTGTCCTGATCTCTGTCCTAGGACCCACCAAAGAGCAGGCATAAGATGCTCGAGGGAGCATTGGAGAGACACAGTCACCAGGCTTGCCAGCCTGTGCAAGAATAGGGGAAGGCAGCAGCCAAGCAGGACTGTGAGGTCAGTCTGGGAGCTTCCCTGAGGGTGCCCTGGGTTTGGCAGCCAAAGCAGCAGGGTCCCACTCTGCTTCTGAGTAACAGCCATGGGGAAGCAGATCCCACTGTGCTGCCTCATCTTACTCTCTCTACCAGCTGCTGGAAACTGAAGCAAAGGGAATCCCAAAGGCAGTGGCTTGGGGTTAGAAACCTCCTGGCCCCCACCAGCTTCTTGCTAGAGCTCTTCAAACTCACACATGCTGACAATTCCCGGGGGATGTTAACTGTGAGCTGAATTGGGGTCTTTTAGTGTAAGTGCTTGGGAAACTATTTCTTTGCCTGGATTTCTCTGCTGCCCCCACAGAGGGTACTGATCTCTGCCTAGGAGCACTGTGTGCAGTCACTGTGTCAATATTTAATCATGGTAATTAGTAACAGGCTGGGTGGCTCAGGAATTCACAGTTCAGCATTTACCTCATTCACCTCACCTGTCTTTTGGGCACATAAGGGATGTGTCTGTGGCATAGAGAAGCAGAGGCTCACAGAAGTGTAGCTGCCCCATGTTTTTTGGTAAACATTTTATTTGTAGGCTTTCACAAATCCTTTTGCTCTGGTGGCACATGATGCTGTGAACTCAGGCAGAGAGGAACTGCATTCCAGGTCAAAAGAAATTCTTTTCATATCTAACCCATGGGCAGCTGCCCTTTGCTACTAGTGTTTTAAGGCTTTTAAATACCACAGACTGGTGGCAGAGCAGAAAGCTGCCTCTTTCCCCTGAAAACTGAAGTAAAGCAAGACTCTGCATGCCTCATGTGTCTCAATCCCCATGCTATAGCAGAGTAGGACATGTATCCAGTTATGTGAATCAGTACCCTGCACTTCCCCACAAAGGCAGCATCTGCCAGAAGTGAGTCCTCTCTGTTTTGAGGCGTGAGGTTCAGCCAGCAGACTGGGGCTAACTGCTCCTGAAATATTTAGGAATTTCTGTTCAGAAGAGTTATAAATTAAGCTGTCCTTGGAGATCTCATAAATCAGATCTAAGGCTGCCTGCCTTGCAGCAGCTTTCCAACACAGCAAGACTCACTCATGGTGTATGTGAGCTATGGCTCTAGGATATACCCCTTCTTTGTCTGTGAAAGTTCAAGTCAATAGGTGTAGTAAAATGAATTAATAGGTGTAGTAAAATCAAAGCCAAATTCAAAGAGTTGCAAAGGGAATGGGCAATAAAATGGCAGATAAAACTTAACACAGATAAATGCTCCTGGAACCCTTTTTCTGCATAAGAGAAAGTGCAGAGTGGGATGCTAAAGGTCTATAAAGTCATGAGTGATGTGAAGGTGGAGAACATGAAAAAGGCTTTGACTTTCTCCTCCGATATAGGAGGTAGAGGCCATCAAACAAAACTAGGAGAAGGTTTAATTTAATTATTCACATAAAATGTAGTCAAATGGTGGAATATATTACTTAACACAGGATGTGGGTGCCCAAAGTTTAGCTCAACGAAGCAAATTCTCAGAAGAAGGAGATCTCTGGGGGGACCAGAACAGGCTGTAGTGTGCCCCACCCTCTCCCCCAGCCCCTTCTCTTTTTAGCCTGCTGTCTTTTTAATAGTAGAGGAGAATCTGCATGTAGCCATCAGAACAGGAGCTACATCAGTCCTGATCTGGAAAGACCTGCCAGCCAGAGAAGCAAAATTCACCATGCATGTAACAAAACAGTGATGGACTCGCAACATACACCTCCATCCCATGTTGAAACCTCTGTTGTCAGCATTTACTGCACAACAGAAGACAAGTTGCTGGGTTTCCTCCTCATCCATCCTTATCCTCTCATATCTTCATCAGGGCACTGATCACAGCACATCAAGTGTCTAGGATATATAAGTGACAGGAGATACAAGTTTGAGCTGGCCATACCACTCACCAGTCTCAGCCCTCTACAGAAATATGGATCCAAGTGAGCAAAGTACTGATAGCAGTGCTCCAAGACACAGGGTAAATGGTGCCCCTGCTTTTTTAAGTGCAAATACTACAAAATATTGCAAATACAGGGTAATTAGCCTCTGTTCTGCTCCCGCCCAAAGGTGCTGACTTGTGGGACCACAGACTGCTAGAAGGTCTGTGACACTGTGGTGCAGCGAAGGGGGCAGCAAGGACAGGCCTATCCATCAGAGCCCAGTGAGAAGGGAACCAGCTACTTGGTTCTCTTCCCTTACACCTCTGTACTGAGCTGTCATCCCTGTGATGCCTGGTGAGATCCACCTACCACCACAGCACCAACCTGCCCAGTGCCTTGCACCGTGCAGGACATACTCAAGATACCATCATCACCTGTGTGCACAGGCCAGTGTGTCTGCATTAACTGTGGTCATGTAAACACCTATGCAAGTATTTTTATATAGACATAACAATTTTGAGTCTGCTATTTTCCAAACAGACGAGGATTTGGAAAGGGCCCTTTCTTCCCAGAGGAGGCAATTAGATAGTCTACCTATTTGAATAGGGGAGGGATCCTGTTCTGCCAGTGAGCAGTGAAGACAACTGCTGTAACAGCCAGGCTGTGCAGCCAGTGAGCATTTGGCTCAATCATTTTTTGACAAGAAATGTTCTCTGTGGAATATTCATGAATAATTATGCTGGGTGCAGAGGAGCTGGCTCATTGCTGCAGACCCACAACAAAACAGACAACAAAACCTGGACAAATCGCTAGTATTTTCTAATTATTGGTGTGAAGCTTCCTACAAAACCAAGTTCAGAACAGAGCTTCTTGTTCATGATGCAGAGGTGCAGGTATGGCACTGGCAAGGAGACAAGGAGAAGGGGGGAATATCTGGAGCCCCAGTGAGCATGGGTGGCAGGAGATGAGTGAATAGGGAGCTTCTCTTGAAGGGTGACAGCTGTGAGGCTCCATGTCCCCTCTGCTCCTGATATCAGTGCCTCCTGGAGCTATTGTTTCTCTGCAGCCAAGATGACAGCCTTGTGCATCTTTTCATAGGGGTACGCCTTCCTGCCAGGCATGGATGCTGTTCTCATGGGATCGAGTGTTGTCAGAACCTGATAAAAAATAGGCATTAACGAAAAACAAAAGGTGGCTTTCTTCAAACCTAGACTCTCTTTCTCATTTCCAAGCTATCTGGCTTTCAGTGAGAGCAGCTTACCTGACCAGACCACTCCAAGTAGTCAGGAAATACGCCCTGTGCTGGCAGTGAGTAGAAAAAATGTTGCCTTCTCAATGCAAATGGAATTGGTAACAAGGGAGCAATCTGCTCAGAGCTTTGCACATCCTGCTTTCTGTCACCCATCCTGCCACCCTGTGTGCATCAGCAGCATCCTTCCTGTGCTCTGACCCTGCTTGCTGGTGCTGTCACCACATTGCCGTGACCCTTTTGAATTCGGTGCTGCACCCTGTGACCCAGCACTGTGTCAGTGAGGGATGGAGTGGGGCTGTGTTCAGCCATGCACCTTGTGACAGTGCTATGGAGACACTGAGTGAGGTGTGACTGCCCCTACAGCACAGAGTGTTTGCTTTGCTGGCTGGTTTGACTTCTGAAATGCAGTCTGGCATGGAGAAAAACACTCATGGTGAGCTGAACTCCCAGTTTAGTTTGATTGTATATGGCCTTCATCACCTCGTGGACTTGTTTAAGGCTGTAAATACTGGATTAACTGCTTTGGTTTTGTCTGGAGCAAACAGTGAAAGCTCCAGGTTGGGCTGGGATGCAGGACAGTGCTTTGGGAACTGGCTGCAACTCTGATAAGAACTCTTACAGACAGCCTGCAGGCTTCCCTCTGAACCTCTGACACTTGCATTCCCATGTTCTTTCCCTGCTTTTCACACAGTTCTCAAGAAGCAACCCCCTCTTGCCTATTCCAATCCCTGCCTCTGACCAAGAGGGGGACTGCACAAGCCACTTTACTTCTGTACTTCTTGGTGTTCCTCCCCACCAAAAGCTCTGCAGAAAGACCTAAGGGTGACTGTTCCCAGTTTAATGTCATAGTGGATGACATGTCCCTGTGTGAATCAGATGTGTGTTCATGGATGATAACACACAATGGTGAAAAAGGAGAGACATCTGATTCACAGAGGGACATGTCATCCACTAGACACTGTGAGCACCACAGAGCTGCTGGAGTCCTGTGCTTGGCATCTAACAGTGTGCCAGAACAAAAGCAGTGGATATATTCCAGTAGTTCGAAGGAAAGCAATGACCCAGAGTGGGTAGGGCTGTCCAAATAACACCATCAGTAACAAAAGACTGTACAAATGGGCAATGCTCAGTGAGACCAGAAAGAAAAACAGAAGATTAAGAATGAAGGCTGCAGCCCTCAAACATGCTGCTACTTATGTGCAGGGAATAGTCTTTCCACCACAGGCAGGGCAAGGAGAAGTGAACTTAAACTGCATCAAGGGAAACTTAGACCAGAAAGTCAAGTTTCCTAACTCTGGGCATTGTGAGACACTGGCAGAGATTGCCTGGAGTGCTTATTGTGTCTTTGTAACTGAAGGTCTCTAAAAGCAGATTAGGAAAAGACCTGTCAAAAAATGGTTTACACCTAATTGATTCTGCCTTGGAGCAGAAGGATAGACCAGGTGGATACTAAAGGCCCGAGGCAGTCCTATTTCCTGACGTGCTTTTAGATATGGTAATGAGCTAAACAGTTCCTAAGAGCTACATATTTAATACCTAGCATAGCTGGTATGTTTGGCATGGTCTTAATCATGGTCTGGCTAAAAAGAGAAGCTTCCCTTTCAGTCAACTAGAAATGTTCCAAGCATATCACCTGTATTAAAACTGCTATTCATGGCACGCATTTTAAGAGCAGCATATTCTTCAGGTGGCCAGCCAGCCAGCTTCAGGACACAGCACATGAAATCCCTGGCTCACACATGCAACCTGTGTCCCCATATGCTCCTTAAGGTACCAAAGATCTGTGACTTATGACAATAAACAGCCTTGGCTAGACTTGACCAGGTTGGAAACGCTCACATGTGCAGGCAAGGTGTCAGGCCAGAGGGGTCAGGAATCCCCAGCACAAGCTGGAACAAGCACCAGAGGCACTCTGCTCTGGAGATTTCCAGTAACTTTCCAGTCCTGGCTTGGTGTACTGTGCTCACCAAATCACAAAGGTCCAAGCGAGACATCATGCTGAAATCCACCGCAACTTGACACCTATGGAAAAAGGAAGAACAGAAAGAAATAAGTACACATGGGGCACTGCCAAGCCAGCCATCTGCTTGTGGTGCCAGCCTGCTCCCCCCATGTGTGGGGACCCTGCAGGAATGTGAGGCAGAGAAGCACAAACCACTATAGGGGAAATTATCTTCCATGCTGGTGATGCAGAACAAAGAAAACTGTATCTCCAAAGTCATGCTGTGAGTAGGATAGAGCTAAGCTCTGCCCTAAGTCTGCTTTTGTTGGGAGCATCCTGGCAGGATGGATCAGGGATTCTGTGGCAACACAATTTAAATATGAAAACATACAGAGTAAGTATGAAAATTAATGCACAATTCAGAGCCCTCTGTACTGATCTGGGTCTTACTTCTGACAGGCTTAAACTAAGAAGCAATTAACTTTGCAAATGACCTGATTGGACCAAGAAAGCAAAGCAAAAGGTTTCGATCTGACAGCCATTTCAGGCAATGTCAGTTCTTCTACACTATTTCAACACATTCTCCTTTTCATCTGCTATTATTGTGGTTTTCCCCAAAACAGTGCACAACTTTGAAGTTCCCAGGCTCTGGGGATTTGGGAAGGATGTGAATGAACTCATTAGCAGGAACAAAATGATCACTGAATGAAATAATTTTCAGAGACATTTAAATGGCTACTTTCAGATTGCAGAGCTCTTCTTTGACTAAAAGGAATAGAACAGCTTCCTTTTTAAGTTACTGCTTGAAACTGTCTCATGCTTTGGAGAACAACGTGTTGGCAATTTGCACTGAGTTTTCTTCACGTGATGATGGTTGGTTTGAAAACAACCGAGGTAAAACTTCAAAAAATGCCTGTCCCCACTCACTTAAACTAGCTCCTGAGCTTCTCTCTTGCTGGAAGCTTCAGCTTCTTGGTCTCAATTTCAACAACCGATTTTTTCAGCAAGGTATGGAGACTTTGGCAGTTGCCAGCCAAGCATGGAAATAAGGCAAGTATAAGCCTTTGGTAAAGGAAAGGAGATAGATGCATTAATTACCAGCCAGAATGGAAAACTACCAACGGTCTGTCTGATCCAGCTCAGCACCATATTGTTTTTCCCATGGAGGTGCAATGTCTGCACCAGCACTCAAAAGGGGCACACCAGTTTATTGTGTAAAGGATGGAAACAATAGAAAAGGCAATAGCAATCTTGGACCCCTCATACTGCTGGAAGCCCTGGCTCCTGCAGCATGGGATGAGCATCTCTGCTTTGATCATGGCATTTTGGGATGAACCTCTCTGCATTGATAATGGTGCACTGGGATGAGGCCCTCTGAGCAGCTCTGAGTTCACTAGTGCTCCAGCAGGGTGGTGCCCACAGTACAGATTCATCAGTCACTGATATGCTCCAATGCTCTTATCCCATTAATAAAATTGCAGTTCCCAAACAGGTGCATGTGATATTTCCAATGGATAAGACAATGTATAGGATACATACACCTATGCCCATTGAATACACATACACTGATTAATAAGGCATTGATATGTGTGCATGGATTATGCTGCTGCTGAGATATACCATGAGTGAGTAGCAAAGGCAGAGCACGCCTGACACAGAGGTGCATACCTGGACAATCGTGGTACTGCTCATCACTGGCTGGTGAGCTCAGGTTGCTGAGCATACATAGGAAGGCACCAAACATGCAGATTTCTCCTTGTACTATAACCATAATCCTCATGCAAGCATTTCTGGGTCCCATACAACACACAGAGAAACAGCTAAATAAGCAGTTAGTTCTCCATATGAAAATGAACAAAGTCAAGGGAAAATAAAAATACAACAACATTCATAAAGCTCCACACACTCAAGGGCACTAAGATCAGGCAGCTTTGGTGGAAGGCCTTTTATGGCACTTCATGTGTGCGTGCGAACTGCACCCCCATGAATTGCTAACTTGTCCTTTAGGAGTGAGTTAGATAAATGAGATGCCAATATCAGAGCTAATGCTCCTTTGAAGTGTCACTCTGCCTTTGTGCACTTCTGTTTCTGCATTATCAAAATGTCTTCCATGAAGCTTTATTATCACTGATAACATAGAACTAAGGGGCAAAATTTTCTATTCAAGGATTGAGTAGTTAAAAAAAACAATACTTCCCTGGATACTGGAAAATCAAATAGAAGACTTCAGGGCAGAAGGGCTAATTAAAAAAAAAAAAAAAAAGCCTGCTTTACTATGAAAACCCTTGAGGGGAGATAAAAGCTGAAGGGAGGTGCATGCTTGAATAATAAAGCCTTAATGAGTTTGGTTCCGTGTCTAATACAAAGCATTGATTGTGGCTGCTTGATGAAGTTAGCTATTTGATTAGAAAAATTTAATTTAAATGGACACTGCCCACTAAGATCACTCTGTTGGAGAAGTCTGTATTGCTGTCATGAGTAGCTACTATTTCTTTTTGAAAAAGAAAAGAGACAAGAGAGAAAAAATCCTTTGGGCAATCACTTTACTTCATACAGCTGGCAGAATTAGCTGCGTGTCTTAGCTTCTCTCTTTGCTGTGTCCAGTCCTTACATGTTTTGTTTGGTCTCTCAGTGGCTCATAAAAGAAGATGATGACTGGAGAAGTATAGTTTAAAAAAACAAACAGGAAGATGTGACTATAAAACAGCAGCAAAACATAGAAGCTGCCTGGATAGAAGCCAGGAACAGGAGACATTTCCATGATATTTTAAACACTTGGCTTGAAACTGGGCTATTTCCAGTCTGAGAGTGCCCACTTAAGTAGGTGGGAATCAGACACATCATTCTCTGGGCAAATGTATGGTTTTATTTAGAAAGTGCAGATTGGGAGTAGGACTGGGCCACTGACACATCAAGATAGTAAGACTAGTGCTCGACTACTCTTAATATCTTGTGGCCTTATCTGAGCTCGAGGTTTGAGCTTCCTTTGTAGTAAATGAGAAGAGCGTGAGTCATCTCACCCCAATGCAGACATGTAAAAGAGGGCAGATGAGTAATGCCTTACAAGTATCTACTTCACTGATGATAAAGGCCAGCTCACATGGAGGCATCTGATGTCAAGTGAGATGACTCCCACCTTGACTGGCAAGACTACTGATGCAAAACCTGAAGTTAGTCAAAGAACAACAGACAGACTGCTCAGCACCTGTATGTTACGTTACCCTATTTGGGGACTTGAGAAGTCTTGTATCCAATTGTTATCTCACATCGATGTGCATCAGCTGGAGAAGAAAGTCACCATTTATTCAGGGCTCTCCTGATGTGCTTCTACCTCACAGGAATGACCACCTGGATCATCTTAACAGAGGCAACGTTGTGGGTTAAACTCTGTGTCCCAGATTATGCCATTGTTCAGACCGGTGGCTGTAGCAGTTAATTGTAGTCTGAGCATCTGTGAGAACCATGTCAGCAGATACACCAATACACGGTGTAGGAATATGAATGCCAGCAAGGTAGCAGGTTTTCAGAATTAAGACAGAACCAAGTAGTTTTCACCTTTTTCAAACCCACCTCTCTTCAGTCATCATGCCTTGCCCTCTGCAGATTGTGACAAATGGTGACAGTGGTCACTGGTTCATCCACATCTGGTGAGATCGAGCAGCAAGGGTCACTGAAGAGATCATCCAGAAGCTCCTGTTTCTTGGTGACTGTAACACCTGGACATGCTTAGGAGGCAAACTCTGTGGCAGCACCCAGGAGCTCAGCTTAATCGTAAGTACAGACAAAGAGGGGTTTCCCCCAGTGTCACAACCTCCCTGAATGGCCAGGGCCACTGGTTGTCAAGTTTAACAGTGTTGGCACCATTCCTTCAAATCAACAGTCCAAAAGCAAAGCTGTCATTTAGTAATGTACAAAGTTGTCTTTGGAATGAATGAAGGATTCAGCCAAAATGACTGTATGTCTGATGGACATTATTTTTGCTCTCCTTCCTGGATGGTAATTTAGGGCTCTCTAGAGTTGCCTAAGCCAGCTCCTGGAAATGCTGCCCATACTGGGTTCTGGGTATGTGCTACACGAACATGTCATTGACACTGAGACACTGTTTTGCCACAGTCTTCTCAGTGCCACAACCTGACTAAGATCTCAATACTGCTGCAACATGCTTTCAGTGAGGACAGGCAACTCGTTTCACAACTAGTTTGCTTGGGGGAAAGCACTGCTAGTGGCCAGACAGTGCTTTCAAGACACCCTGAAATCACCCTGCAGAGTCAGTCAGAATTAGTAACTGGGCAAAACTTTGGACACAGCATCTACCAACAAATCTGTGACCACAGCTTTTGAGGCCAGCCTGGAGGGCAGAAGAGAGGAGAGGGTACTTGAAGAGAACCAGTTAGCCACTTTTGCAGACATCTAAAATTCATGTGCTCATTTTGTAGCCCTGCACATTCCTCACAGACTGGTGTGTTTTCATGTGACTGCACAGAGTTGATGCATTGGCTAAAATTAGCTACAACACATCTAGAAAATGGGCAGCATAACAACACCCATTAATTATAATAATACTTGTCATACTTCCCTTAGTTTCTGAAACAAGACCTGTTTAACTATTCAAATGTCACAGGGAAATTCTGCTGTTAGGTCTCCCCACCATTACAAAGCAGACCCTGGTGCTGTAGCTCACTGCCAGCATTGTTGCAGGCAAGTACATTGCTCTATCAGCAGTAGAACAAATGGATATTGAATTCCTACAGATTTGTGTCCTGTTTCCCCTCATCTGCCTCTGACTATGCCCTCCACAGCATTTCCAGCTTCTGTCCAGGTCAGCTGATAAATAAGGTCTATGGTGGAGTTCCTTCTGACTCCATGTAGGGAAACTAGGCTTATAGAGATCTGATCTCTAAATCACTGTTCATCCATATAGGTTGAAATTTCACCGCTTGTGGAAGAAGGGCAGGACAAAGGGAAGGGTCATGGCATGTGATTTTGCAAAGCTGCAGAATCTGCTATGGTACATACAACACAACACTGCAGACACAAAGACTTTGCCTCAGAGACCTGAGGAGGAAAGGAATTGTGTGTCAAATTGTCTCTTTTTTAATATCAATAACAAGTGTTCCAAAATCCTCTCATTTAAAACCACTCTGGCATATTTATTTTCTCTCTCTCAGGCTTGTTGGTGATGTTTGGTGTTGAACCCAGTTCCCAGTTTGCTCCATCCCTGGCAACTACTGAGTCCCACCTGTGTGCTAGCAACTGCACCTACTATGGACAAAAGGGTTAGAGATCTAACTTGCCAAGTCCTACACTGCTTTATTCAGGGGCTATCAATTTTTATAAGCACTCACAGATTGTCTGGATCATTTTTCTTGACTACTCAAGTTCCCAAATAGCAATAGTATTACTTATATCCATCGTGTCTCTCTTAATCCAAATCCTGCCCTCTAACAAAAAATAAAACCAAACCAAAACCAAACCAAAAACCTCCTAAGGGAGGAGGTTGCTTGTGTGTCTCTGGCAGAACAGCTTGTTCTCTGGTCTCATGGGCTCCCTAGCATATCTGGCCTTTAGTTCCCCCTCTTTCTGGTTTTATGAGTCCTCTCTTGGATTACAGTCAGCTGCCAGAGTCCTACAAGGTGGTAATAAATGAACAAGAATGTCTGGGTATTTCTCTTAGAGCTGCCAATCAATATGAGTATTAAGTAAACGACCTGGTGCCTGTTCACATTGTCATGTAGCACTGAACATGAGTTTAGGGCATCTCTCAGCAAAGAAAAGTAAAATTATGGACCTGTCCTTATTTTTGTAATTTGAATGCTGTTGGCCTGAAGTGATTCAGCATTAAAACGTGTATGTTATAACATGGCAAGATAGCCAGCCATTCCATGACCTAGCTAATGAGGAAAGATGATCTCAACCTGTTTATGAGAAACAAAATGCTTCCAGCAGTGTCCAGATGGCCAAACAACTTGGTGTGTGGTAGCATTTCACTTCCACATGACTGGGTGAAATCCTGTGTGAGAAACAACGATGCTGAGTCCGAGTCCTGGAAACCCTCACGCGTGCTACACCATCAGCCTACGGGCAGAGCTGTCTGAGTGAACAACAGAACTTGGGCCTCACCTCTAAACAGAGTAGCCAGGCTTGTGACTGCCCACAAAAGCAAGTAACATCCAAAAGCTTCTTGCTGCTGGAATATGAGGACCATGGTGGGCCACTGCTGTTGAGACGCAAAGACCTGCCATTCTCTTGTGAGAGTGATGAGTGTCTCTAATGAACATCAGATTTGTTCCCTCCTTAGACGGAGGCAAAGAGCATGCCTGACCAGACATGTTAGCATCACTGCTCACTTTCTGGGGAGCAGGACATTAACTCATTGTGACATTGGGAACAGTGAGACTGGGTCTGTAGTTTTTGCTTGTTTGTTTTATTGTTTAAGTTGAGAGAACTGTAATGAGATAAATTACCCTCTGGAAAAAGCTAATTGGATTTGAATAGCTTAATTAATGGAGACAGTCATCTACATAACCCTTCCCCCCCNGCAGTCTGCAAAGAGTCAAAATCAGCACACTTCAAGATACAGTGCTCAGGTATTAGTAAACCATAATATTATTAATGGTTGATGAACAATTGAAAATAGTTCTTATGTTCAGGTAGGATATATGTACACTCAAATGTCATGAGCCATACAGCAAAATACTCACCACTAAGAACTGGGGAACTTTATAGTTTGTTTTTTTATCTTTTAAAAAATACAGTGCAGTTATAAGCGAGAATTAAAATATGAAAAAATTACAAACAACCAACTGACATCTACTTCATGGTTTAAGTGCTGATTGAAGGTCTTAATCTGAAATGAAAACATCTTTTATTTAACTTGCAGAAATTTTCCTGTGATTACTGTTAATATTGATGGAACTGAACAGTTGTAGCAGTCTGGGTCACAGTTTAACAGCAGTGAAAGGAGAACATTTGTGTCACATTCCTGCTGCCTGTTCGAGCAGGAAAAAGATATAGTCTAGGTATGGCTGTTCTCTAAACTGTCACTTCCCATAACCTTCAGGAATCACCCAAACCAGTTAATGCTTAGCTGATAGTAAATCTGATAAAAGTCTTTCTCAGAATACACTGGGGATTCCCAGAGCAATAGCAGAATTTCCCCTCTCTCAGACTCCACGTGAAAGAGGCATCAGAAAAGAAAGACTGCTATTTTAGGCAGTGATGGCGAAAGGGGAACAGCGATGGCATGGGATGCACACATGACCACTGGCTTGGGAGGGATGTGAGAGATGTAGGGAGAAATATGTTGAGTTACACTTTACTGGAAGCTATAGACTGTCCATGATTTCCTTTCAGCCTGCCATCTATCTAAAAGTATGCCCTGCCAGACAGGTATTGGGATGGACCAAGGTGCAGACTTAAGGTTATAACACTGACAGGTTTGGTGCTCAGTTATGATAATCTGTACTATTTTCATAATATTAGGTGGGATATTTCTATGAAATAGAGATCTTCTGTTAAGTTTCCATAGGGTTTTCTTTTAAAGGAGAGCCATGCTCTTAATCTCAATAGCAGTCCCATGGAACCAGGACTTCACTACCTTCTGAAGTCCCTGACACAAACGGAGCTTCAAGCTATTGAGTCAGCTGGAATGCTCTCACATGCTGTCCATGGAGAGGTATTGCCTAGCAGAGTTGAAACAGGCTTTTGTTTTGGCACTTCAGTATTGCTAATTGTGGTGCTGACAGACCATGCTATGAAATCAGACATCATCTTAATTGTCTTGCAGGGCTTAGATTTTTAAGGCCTCAGTGCTTATACCCTCTGTTTAGGTCTCTTTGGAGATCAGGTTTACCCTGAAGATCAAGATCAGGTCCCTTGTTTCAAGTGCAAAGTACAAAAACAAGCTACTGTGCAGCAGTGCAACAGGACATCTCCTCCCATTATTTCCCCATTGATTAAGAGACAAAGGAATCTATGGTTGAACTTCTGCCACTTGCCAGCTGTCTTTTTGTCTATTCTGCTAAACTACACAAAACACTGTGATTTGATTTTCTTCTTTCTTTTCAGTTATAGTGGCCTAGTAGAGGGAGCAAATACATGAATCCAGTTGTTCAGCAGATTTCTGGACAATGTAACAAATGCTTTGTGAAAAGTCACATTGACCTGGCAAGGTGTAATCAAGTTGTCTTAACGTCACTTTAAAATTTCAGACCTTTGCAAGTGTATTGAAACCACATCCTCCTGCAAACAAGCTCAGAATCCCTTTAATCAATGTTACAGCTTTTTGAGGCAACAGACACAGCTTCTAACATACATGAAACCTAATCTTGGCTCCTACTTGACTTGGTTTTTTCCCCCAAATCTCCTTATTGATTTTCCCTACCACATTTAATACATTGGTCCTTAATATCCTTAACAGAGTAAATGTCTTCTGCTCTGGAAGCCTCCTATCACAAAGAAGTTTTCTGTGGAATATAACTGACACCTTCAAATTTATCTTCTTTCCATAAATGAATCTATTCTAATGAGGTCATTTGTGCCAAGAGAATTTTCTGTTCTGCAGTGTTAATCCCCTTACAAGTCTCTTCAGGCCTTCAGAGGAATCAGTCACATCATTGCTGGGAATCAGTCACAGCTCTCCTGAACAAACATGGGCCATGGAGACACTTAGTCCCACAAACCAATGCCAGGCTAATGAGGCAGTAAGAGCTGGGCTTTTTAGTTTGATTGAACTTTGGGGATGTGAATTTCTTTCTCACCCTCCTTAAGCAACTTGGTTTTGGACAGATAATGCAGAGAAACTTTGGCCCAGAGATACAGCTCTCATCAAAATACCACCTTCACTTTATTATGAACATTTGCCTACCAGAATGCCCAGGTTTTCTTCTGCAATGTATATTCATAAAAATGGACAATTCATGTTGGGACAGGAAATCTGCACTGAACACAGAAAAGAGATTTAAGACATAAGTGGAGACTGAAGCAGCCAGATGGATGACCAGGAATTGTATGGAGAGGTCCCAGTAGATGTCCATTTCCCAGAGTTAACAGAACTACTTGGGAAGCAGAAGAAAATGTAGCACAGCCTAGAAGCCCTCTTGCCTTAGAGGGCTGAAAAATTAAAAAATAGAGCTTTTCCCACAACCTCACTCCAGGTACCTGACTCAGTAGGAACAGGGCCCAGTTTTTACTTAGAATGGGACCTTCTTGTATATCTGGTCAACACATTTATATGACTTATTTTGCCAATTTATCATCTTAGAGATTAACAAAACACAGAGGTGACAGAAGTATGTAAATTAAATTCTTCCTCAGCAGCCATTAAACTACTGCCTTTCAAATGAAAAGTATAAGCACATGTACTTGACTATGTTTGAGTGTGTACAAGAATAAGTCCTATGCCTGCAAAATGTCCATTTGCATAACAGCCAACTCTTTTCCTGAGAACTCTTATCAGGAAACTACTAAAATAAAACACAAAGTAAATGAATAATTTAGACATCTCATTTGTATATGAATCCACTTCACAAAACGTGTGTATGTGTGAAGGGGAAGTCATCTGCCCATAAAACAAAGCAAAAAGCCATGAGCTCACTGTGGAAGGAAAGATATTTTTAATCAAATTTTAAAGAAATACATTCTATTCAAGGCTTCATATCATGGTCTATTAAATTATAAGAGTGAAAACAGGTTCTGATTTAAGAAGAGATAGCACAGCAAGATGTGATGTGCCAGAAATGTAATTGTGTACTGTATGCTGATGCTCTGCTTGTCTTCAGTATGTTGGAGGCTGACCAAACAGGGAAGTTGAGCATAGCCAGGAGAATCTTAACCCTCAAGAGTCCAATACTGTAGCTTTTATATACAGCAGTAGCATTTCCCCCTTGTATAATCAAATGTGCCATTTACATCAGTTAAGAATTCACAGGGAGTAAATCCCCCAAAGTACAGTTACAGTCACTGGGGCTGGAGGAGACAGCTGTCTCTGAAAATTAGGTCATAAAGATCAAACTCACAAATAATATAGGCATGGACAGGGCCCCCCTCAATGGCAAATGAAGCCTGAGTGTCTTGCAACTAAATGTACATTGTAAATCTGGCTCCAAATGCTGGTAACACTGATCCCTACCATACCATGCTCCAGCAGAATTAGTCACCCTGGTTCGTCAAATCTCCTCATTATGCCCAAGGAACTTCACTTGGCCCCAGCACACCTATGACTTCTCTTGTGGTGCAGAGGCCTCTCCCAGCCCCAGTCCCACATGTGTTTATGTGCCTTGGTTGCCAAAACCTGATACATAGGCAGCTTGAGGAGAGGCAAAGAAAGGCATATATAAATAAAAAATGAAAGCTATTTTGCAGTTTAAATGCTATCTCAAATATAAAGTTTGACAGCCTTGGCATTTGAAGGGAAGAAAGGAAAGACAGATCTTGACTTCTGTGATCTAGAATGACCAACCTTTGGCTTCTTACAGTGTCTGCGGAAAAAGGCAGTGCCCAAGGAATGGAAGTTGCAATACCAAATGAGGGATTACAGTGGCCCAACTGAGTGTAGTCCGTGTTGATTATGCTAGGTACTAACAAAATCTTATCATGTAGGAGAGCATTCATTGTACCCAGATTTAATCTTCTAGATATCGAGCATCTCAGCAAACCTTGACACAGAGCTTATCTTTATAGCCAGTGGATGCTGGCCACGACTGGGGGCAATTATCACATCCTATAAAAGGAGCATAAGCTTGGTGGGCTGAATGGTTTTTGGGAGATCAGTGACTATAAACAGAGCCTATCTACACCAGATAAGGTTAAGTTTAACCCTTGTCTCTTTTCATTGCCAAGTCAGAGAAACAACTGACAGCAGCAAATGACTTTTCACTGGAAAATAGATGCTCTTGGTGACTTCTGAGGGGGTTGCAGGAAAATACTGGAAAACTAACAGGTCCTTAATAATTGTGCTTTTATGGTTATAACCATGGTGAGGGGGACTTAAGAGAATCCTCACCACAACAAATAAACCTCAGCAACTGTCCACTCAGAAATCAGGACATATTGTCTCTAGAGAGGAGTTGAATAATGGACTCATTAAGCTTCATAATTCATAATGCTTTGCTACTGAATCACAGTGCTGAGGAATGGAACTGTTCTGGAAAAGTCATCCAGAAGAGCCAGCAAAGTTCTCCTAAGTGCTCCTATTTACCAAGACAAGAATGAATAACTATTCTGAATAGGTAACAAATCCAAAGACAACAGGAAAAATGGGGAAAGAAAGAAAGAAACCGAGCATATAGCTTGATAAACATCTCAGGAGGCTTCTGAGATTAGTTGTTGAATACATGGGCTGGTTGGTCCTGTATTTATGTCAGCCTTTAATTTTCTTTCAGGCTCTTCCTCTTAACCCATAATATGACAAGGTCATTTTTATTTGGTGTTGTTCATAAGGTTAAAAGGAATTTGATGATGGGTAAAAAATATAGAGAAAAACTCCATAAATGTCACTTGCAATCTGAAGGAGAAAATAACAAGCATGACTCACTTTGAGAACATTGAACTTTTTTACCTGGAGGTCTGATATAGTTGGTCATTGCTACATAATTTTGCCTCTGGTGGATTCTGACTTGCAGAGATCTGGGAATATAAATTGGAGGGGGAAAAAAAATCAGGTGTTTTTCTTCTCTTGCCTCCATGCTGCCAAAGGAAAATATAAGCAAAATATGCAAAACCTCCCAAGAGCCCTATGTTTCTCTTCAAATGGCTTTGTGCTTAGCACTGGTGGTGTTCTGGAAGCTGTCTGCTGTATACTACTCGGTCATTTCATCACATGCATGTATTCTACATGCTATAAAATACAATTATTAGTTCCTTCAAAGTTCTTTCTTGTCAAAGGCTTCACTTTTCCTTTAAAATGGCTCATGTGCTTTGAATGCAGAGTGCTCTGTGTCTGACTTCACTGCTGCATTAGACATAGTGAGGGCAGATCCAGGGATATAATGGGACAACAGATTGGCCAGTATGTGCACAGATTTGTAATTGCTTGTTCCTGCCTGCTCTGGAAACAATGGAGGCGCAGAGGCAGCTGGTATGCAGAGGAGATGAGGCGTAACATCTCTCCGGGAGTGCTGACTGCCCAAGCACCTCTGGTCCTGCCAGTCCTGGGCTGTGTGCTGGTGAGAGCAGGCAAGTTCAGAGGGCTGTTCTTGAGGCTGTAGTCTGTCCCTGCCTGTCTGCTGTTTGTTACTATTGCCCAGCATGGGCATCTTGCTTTGATCTGCACAGTGTTGCTGCATTTCTCCGTGTGATGGTTCTGAAAATGAAGCAATGATGCTGACAGGGTATTGGGCATTAGACAACCTTGGAAGCTGAATTTGGCCTTAGTGTGTTACAAAGGGAAAACAAACAGCACAGAAAGCACCAAAGTGTGGCTTAAACAAAAAGGCTTGATTAGGACATCATTCTCCATGTCCTTATCTGGACTTGATGATCTCATCGATTTGAACAGAGTTATTCCAGGCTACACAGGTCAGAATACAGCCCACCAGACTATGTATTGCCATGTGAAATTCCTGTGAGTGGTACAGTTTATTTTTTGATTTGTTGGTTCTGCCATCTGGCACAGTCTTCTCATATCCTTCTCCATTTACTATCCTCTGAAAACATACTTTGTGTTGTCTATAGACTGTCACATTTCCCTTGCCAAATATTAGCTTTATGATGGAACATTTATTCTGATTCCTTTAGAAATCACTTCACAACATCACCTTTTTCCTCCTGAGAATACCTTCAGGTGTCTAATATGAGATGTTGTATTGTGTTTCCAGGTACACTACGAGTTAAAAGAATACAGCTCCACTGTGGCAAACATGTGTGCAGCTTCACAGCTTTAATGGGTTCCAGTGACTATAAATAAAAAAGGGGAACTAAATAATACACTCCTTTCTGTGAGTCACATGTAGGTTGGCTCCATTTCTGAATTCACCTCCTGAGAGAAGAAGCTTTGCCTCCATTTTAAGACAGACTCCTGTCATCCTGGGATGGCACTGCAGGGTCAGACTGTAGTTGATGGAAAGTCATGGATGTCACAAGCACCAGAATGAGATGTTTAAACTCTAAGCTCTTGCAATTTAAACAAAACACAGTCTCCCACAAAGGCTTGTGCTCATCTACTGAGGGATGGGATTTGGAATTTTCCTGCAAAGATTCCCATCCTATCCTTTGACTGGATAAGAGGTTGTTCAATGCAGAAAGAGGTGCTGCTGAGCTCTTGTCTCTTTGAGATACATCTGAAGAAATGCATTGATTTCGTTGGTATCTATCAGCTGATAATTACAAACAGGAAAGGTGGGAAGGAGATGCATCAGGGTGAAGCCTTTCAGTCCTGCCCTGTCCAGAAGAAGTAAGGCACAGCACAGGGGGTTACTTTGAACCTTCAGTTGTCATGGGAATTGAAAATGTTCAGCTGTTCTTGGGTGGTCCTCAGAGTGTTTCAAGACCAGGGTTTTTTTTCTAGGACATTGTGTATGGGTTGAACCACTTAGAGTGACTAAACAGCAATTTAAAAATAAATCATGAATGTTTAGGGTAGGTGAACTCTGACAGCAGAACTTTTGATCTTAAGACAAGTTCTTTCTTCCCTGGAGGGTGTCGTTTGATTCAGTCTGTGTAAAATGATTAGAGAAAATTAGATATATTGCAAAATATCAGGAACAGCAAGAACCAAATACAAGAGGAAACATTTAAACACAAATGCAGGATAGGCAGAGGGGCCATACAGAGAGAGAGAGCTCATCTCCATTTCACTGGTACTTCTTTCACACTTGTAAATTCATCACTGAGAAATTGTTTTCAAGGATGGGATGCAAAAAAGAGGAGCTGTGATTCCCTAATACCTGACTGGCAAGCTGGTGTGGAGGATCACTGAATGTCCTGAATCATTTGCAGATCAGGATCAAAGAGTAAAGAGGACACAGTACACCTTGCCCAGCAGTTGTGCAGGGCTTTGACTACCTGAAACATTCATCAAACCACTGGTTTTTCCCTTCTCATCTCTAACCTCTTTTCACCTCTGTTGCCTTCTAGACTCACTCATTTACGTGTTAGTCTGCCTTAGCTATTTCTTACTTTATTTCATCATGTTAATGAACAAGCCAAATTTTGCTCATTCCTATTGGTTTTTTACCAAGAAGAAATCATACCTAAGGATTTCTATTTTTTTTTGATCCCTTTCTTCCAAGTACTAAACCTTGTATTGGGTGAAATAGAAAAAAAAATCTCCTTTTGGGAAAAATAAGGATTGACTGGTCCTGTGCCTGATCCTATTTCATATTTTGCTTCCACCTAAATATAGTGTCTTGTAATTGAAAGACCTATGAAACTGGCAATCAAATTATTCTAGTCTATATGCAGTTCATATCCAAACAGTCAGGTACGGACATCCCATAAACATAAATCAGACAAATCTGTACAGTGGGAGAAATTTTTCTTCTTCAGATATCCAGAGCTGACAATATACATCTGCGACCTCTCCTAAAATCAAAGTATGATGCATAGCAAACATCTTGGAAGAAGAGTAGCAATCAACACATCCAAGACAAGAAATGGAAAATGGGGCTGTAAATTTAAGCATCCCTAATGCCACAGTACTTCTGAAGCAAGTTTGACAGACCTCTGGTTCTTTTATGGATACAGCAAAGTCATGCCTGAGATTTTCAAACCCCTGCCTTGAAGCTGCAGTTCTGTCAGTCTGAGCTGACTGAGGTTGCTGTTACCCCTTGAGTACTTGCCCTGCTGCTCCTCAACACTGCTGACTGGATTTTTTGTTTCTCCCTCACACTGGCAAAAACCTACCTAATCCTGCAGTGAGCTTGTTTGGAGAGCTACATTGGAAGGAAATGCTCTTTCCCTCTGCTCTCCTCATGAAATGAGTTGCTGGTTTCTACTCCTTAACTGGCTCCCAGTATGATCACACAAATATCACTGAAGAGAAGAATAGAGAGAGTGTCTAAGGTAAAGCAGAGGACAACCCCACTTTAGATCATACTAAACTGCTGTGAAATTGCAGCTTTAAGAATAAAATCTCTCTCCCAGTCATGTATATGTGGATATTTCAAGAGACTTACATGTTCACTTTACTGCAGTGGAGTGTGTTTACTTTGATACAGGATCCTTGAAACCACTGGGTCACCTTCCTTCGTGAGTTAACCATACAGAACCACCACACTCTTTGGCATTTACACTTTCATTAAAGTACAAAAATTGCTCTTATCCATCATGGTTTTTTAGGAAATCTTCCTAGTAGGACCAAACTGTGCAGTATTTCCTTTCTTCAGTCCAAAAATAGTCTGAAACGATACTGATGAGAGATAAATGCTGCCCAAATTGCTTGTTTCTATTCAGGCTTTGAATCAAAACCTTATTGACAACATTATAAATGTCAACATTTGATACATAATACATGAATACATTTTAGCAGATGGAGAGGAATGGAAATGAAGCCAAGATGCAGTTGAGGCTGGATTTGGAATTGCTGGAAGGAGGAGGATAAAGAAAGGAGACATGCCAAGAAGGAAGTAGAGCAGAAACAGAAAAAGGAAGATGGGAAGAAAGGGAAGAGAAATCACTCCTACTGAACTCTGCTGTATCAAATACTAACAGTATAAAAGGATAATAAACAGTACATTACCTCCTGTAGCAAAAGATGAGGCTTTGCCTCTGTTCATTCTCTGAAAGTCTTTGAGACAAACAGGGCTGTGGACTGAAGGCTCACCTATACTCACACTGTAGCCCAGTCTCCATACCCAGGGGTGGAGTTTGTTCTCATTCACAGGATGAACAGGTCAGACACATCTTAACTAAAACAGCCTGTTAACCACCAATTTTAGATTAGCAAAAGTAACCCACTGCCTAGAACAGAGAGCTATATCAATACTACAAACTGCACTAAACTTCTGAAAGGGTTTTGCCATAATTAAAGGTTATGATAATTCTAGATTGAACAGATATGGGTTGCTACCATCCATCATTCAGGCTGTAAAAAAATCCAAACCTTTTTAAAAGGCAGCAGAAAAACATGCCACAGGGATGCACTGCCTGCAAAATCGTTGTTCCAGTCTGCCAATGCAAACTATACTTTTAGGATCTAATAAAAAGATGACAGAAGATAAGATGAGAAACAATGTGAAAGCAAAAGTAAACTTATGATATTGCACTCTGGGGACCAGCTACCAAGAATTATTGTTACCCATATATCGACAGGCATAGAATGTGGTTTTCAGAAATCCCTTTACATTTTCCAAAAAGAAGCTCCTATGAATCTTCTCTTTTCTTCCTTTTCCTTTGTTGTTTATGTGCTGAGTATTCACATTTCTCTTCTTAGGAACACAGTTGATTTGTCCCAAGGGGTCTGCAGTTGAAATATACGTGTATTGATTCATGATATTCACTATTCTTATGCTTTTCGTTTGTAAAATATAAAATAAGAACACCAATTCAATACTCAGAGCAAATTTCCCTAGGAAAACAGGGAATCTTTTTTGATTTTAGATCCTTTGCAGCTCCATTTTCATAGAGAGGTTCAGTTTGTCTGCATTTGGTCCCAGAATTGCTTTTCTAGCCTTCAGCAAGTGCTATGCACAAGTATAAGTCTGACAAACTTGATTTATGTTAAGAAATATTTTTTCTGTCATCATAGAAACCACTGCAAGATGACCCAGACATGAGTAAAAAGTAACAATGAAAAGCAGGTTGCTAGTTTAGCCAGTGAAATTCCCCTGGTTCTCGATATTGGTAATTTCCTTGCCCCCTGAAGCGAAAAGGGCAGAAAGATGGTATCTGGGAGGATGACTGAGGGGGAAAATTTGCCTAGAGGGTGACTTTGGTGTCATAAGACAGGCACATGTCCCAGCCCAGAAGAGGGTGTGCAGCAGCACAACTTCTGCAAGGCTGCAGCATGGGAAGCACAGTAAATGTTTCTTTCAAATAGGGAGCAAAGCCAGACAAGAAATCCCCCAAGCCTGTTACAGAGATGTCCATTCCACAGTGGAGAAAGACAGAATAATTTCCTTCTTGTATGCCATGGGTTTGGTTCCATCAGCAGGAATGAATCATTCCCACATTTTAATGTTTGCACAGCTCTTGGCACTGCACTATGCAGAAACAATTTCTGCTTCAATAAGAGGAAGCATTCACCTGGACAGCAACAAATGTAAGGGAGTAAAAGAATCAATGAACACTGATCATGATGACGTGTTCGTGCAGAGGCATCTTCACCCACCCCAGCACTGCCTGCCCACGAGCTCTGTGACACAGTATAGGCAATTACACCCTGCCCGATATAAACCATCATTCACTGCCATTTTTGCACAATGAGAGCACAGCAATGTATACTGTGTACTACAACACCTACACTCTACCCAATCTCCACCATCAGTCATTGACATTTTAGGGGTGTTTATCCCCAAGATTTACAAGGGCAATGAACACTGCTAGTACTTGCCACTACAGCTGTCAGACTGACTTGACATTATTTCCCAAGGGAAATCTGTTTCTGCATCTGCTACTGTTGGTTCAGTTTACAACAGGCTTTCAGCTAATGGGTTGTTGCTGTGGATTTGTGGCCTCACAAAAAGGCAGGGTAAAAATGTTACTGCAGGAAAGTCCGAAAACCTCTAACATTTTGTGGAGCCTTCGAGTTCCTCTAAGTGGAAAAGCCAGAGGACTTCAGTCCAGAATGCTCCTCTGCTGCAATTAGTACTGGGAACAGTCCAAAAAGAGGAGGACATAGATAGATTACAGCTTTTTTTTGCCTCTAATAATGATTAATTGCAGTATGTCAATAATTAGAAGAGAGTTTAGTGAACAAATATTGCCTTTTTTTCTGCTGGTGCACTGTCCAGACAGTATATTATTTCCCCCCTACTATTTATAATTTGAAAATATTTGCCAGACAATCTCTTCAAGTCCTCCCTGAGCTGAAGCTTACTGGTATTAATTTGGCAAGTACAAGAAACAAAGGCAGGTCTGGCATTGGTTCTGATTCCTGACAAAGTGAAAGAAGCTTTAGGCACTGGATGTGCCATGGATTGCGGAAAGTGAATTCTGAACTGATATTTTCCAATATTCTCTTTAAAATGCATTCTTGTAGGTTTTACATGCAGCATTCTCCTTATTAATAAGGAAAAAAATTACAGAATACAAGGGTCAGGAAGACAGGTGAAGTAAACTTGCCTGATGATTTAAGTGGATATTAGTGGACATTCTTCACAGGGCTCACTAGAGTCTGTTGAGAAGAATCTGAATAGAAAGCCTGGTCATTTGCTTCTTTTCTCCAGAGACACAAAGATGCATGGAGGATGGAAAAATTAAAACATAACTTAAGTTATTATCATGATTACTGTTGCTAGATGATAAGAAAGTGCCTATCTGCCACTTCTCCTGCATGTGCACATGTACATGTCTCTTTTTATGTTTACTGCCTGTCCACAGCTTGTCTCATACATGCATCTCTTTATGTCTCATTATCACATTTCATTCCCATGCTCTTTATAGTGCAAAACAAGGTGTGTATTTGGTTATGAAAATGCTGGAGGGAATTGAGGGTGCTTTTGCATGGGAGATGCTGTACTACTATGTCAATCACTGCTCCTTCTCTTTCTTAGTCTTTGCAGATTAATCTTGGATGAGCCTCAGCTGGGATGCTTCTGGCACTGAGGAAGCTGATTTAGATAGCAGGTTCTCAGCCCAGGCCCACTGGCACGTGATTCACACACTGTTATCAAACTTGCACTGAGGGGACGCAAAGCTTTCCTCCCACCATGCTGAACAACGGGTTTAGAGCTGGGCATAATTTATGGAAGATGGTCTTTCCCAGCTGAAATCTTTCACTCTGGGCCTACATATAATCTTTTTTTTTATTTTTAGGGAGGGTTGCTCCTTATTCACTAGCCTAGATGCCAAAAAGTAGGGGAGGAAGACCACAGGCTTCTTCTCCAGTGTTACAGTATCCACTGATGCTGGCTGGGCATGCCATTTCTACCTGTCATCCAGGTTCTTGCTGCACTTTGTCCCCCGTGGATGTGAGTACTGATGAACTAACTTCCTGCTGCCAGGGCTGCTGAGTTGCTTCCCGCTTTCTCTTTTGGTGTAAGCTGCGTGTTTTGACCTATGTTCAGCAGGGGATACTATTAAGCACTGGGACTTAAAGGCTGTCAGGATCTCTTGGAAGAAGCTTTCTTTTCTTGGAGGCAGCAGGGCATGCAGAGGGTTTATAGTGGGAGAGACCTAGGTACCTTCCACATGAGAGAGAAATACGAACGGGGGAAAGCAGAGCTGCAAAAGCAGCATGGCAGCACAACAAATCCCTTTCAACTGGAACTGCAACGGCTGCTGAGCAGGGGTGGTTGCTGTGACCTGGGATGCAGGCATCATGTGTTCAGCTGCGGGAGATACACTCCCCAAAAGGCAGTGATCTCTGAAAATGAGAGCTTAAGTCACCTATACCTGCTCAGATAGCACAGCCTTGACTGCTGCATCCCGAGGCAATTGCAGCTCCGACACGTTCATCAGCTGCTGGTACAGGCTCTGTTATGGAGACATGGAACAGGAGAATGGTTGTGGAGAGCTGGAACAGGAGAATGCTTGCAATATTAGAAGAAGAGTGGCATCAGCAGGCAGGTCTGTGGGAGAGAAGGGGTGTTGCATTTGCTGGGATGTGGATATAAAACCTGCTGCTGCCAAATCAAACGGTTCCCCTTGTTTGTTTTCTGGTAGTTCGGTTTTTTGTTGTTGTTGGNGGGGATGGGGGAAAGGGGCAGTGGAGTGGAGGGCTTGTCCGGGCTTGTCAGGCGGCAGGAGGGGTCTGGGGGGGGGCACCGGGAGGGACCAGAGAGGGGGGCAGGGCCCCCCTCTCGGTACCGGGAAGGTTTCAATTGCCCATTTATCCATCTCTTTCACAGTGAGAATGGGTTAGCTGGGTGCGGTAGAGTTCTTTTGTCCAGGTGATCTTTATCTCTGGAGCTCCGTTTCTGAAAAATTCTACCCTTGGGCTCAAGTCCCAACAGAGTTTTAAAACGCACACTCACATACATTTCTAAATTCTAATGAAAATAAAGATTAGCAAATTAAATGAATTCATTTATTACACAGGCATCATGTGTTCAGCTGCGGGAGATACACTCCCCAAAAGGCAGTGATCTCTGAAAATGAGAGCTTAAGTCACCTATACCTGCTCAGATAGCACAGCCTTGACTGCTGCATCCCGAGGCAATTGCAGCTCCGACACGTTCATCAGCTGCTGGTACAGGCTCTGTTATGGAGACATGGAACAGGAGAATGGTTGTGGAGAGCTGGAACAGGAGAATGCTTGCAATATTAGAAGAAGAGTGGCATCAGCAGGCAGGTCTGTGGGAGAGAAGGGGTGTTGCATTTGCTGGGATGTGGATATAAAACCTGCTGCTGCCAAATCAAACGGTTCCCCTTGTTTGTTTTCTCGTAGTTTGGTTTTTTGTTGTTGTTGGGTTTGTGGTTTGGTTTTTTTTTTAACAAATAACAGTGATTTAAAGACAGAGAAAAATAATAGTATGCCCTCCTTTATATTCCAGAGCATCCCCCTTCTCCCTGCTGTTTGGCATCTCACCCATTTCCAGCAGGCACTTTCAGATGCAGATTTCTCCCTGAATAGGTATGGCGAGGCTCTTTGTCCTCGTCTCCCCCACCTTCATTAGCGGCTCTGCTGTTGGGGGCCTTGCTTAGCTATCAGAGGGACCAGGGCTGGGTAAGAAGCAGAGAACAGGCCCCCTGAATACTGACTCATTACCATACAAATGAAGGAACACCCCAGCTAAGCAGAGGGCGGTATCTTTATAAAACACGCGTAAATAGCATGCAAAACAATGACTACCCAGTGGTTATGCACCAGTTAAAATTCATCCTGGGTAGGCTGGATAACGCATATCCCTATATGCTAAAATGGGTTCGCTTTGGATCCGCAAATGGTTTATAGATCTCCCCTGAGATAGAGGCACTGCCCGAGGCATGGTGGGCATATCAGCACAGTAATGTATCAGCAAGCCAGCAAGCCGTGACAAGAAGACAGATGGGGGTAGGCAACTGGAGATGGTCCCCCATTTGTCTGTTGTCTTGGTTTCGCCTAAATATTGAGAGATGTCTGTCAAGCAGCAACATCCGTGTACGTGTCGCTCAAGGGCCAGCCATGCCTGAGGAGTCACTCGGGTCCGAGCTCGGTGCTGTGCCCAAATGTGTGCACAAATACAGACCGGCTCACCCCAGTGCTTCCTTTACCCAGCTGCAGGCTGGGCTATATCCCTAAATCCTTCTGCTCTCAACAGTCACACCAGCAACTTGAGGAGGGACATGAAAGAGAAGCATTTAAAATAAGGGCTTTTTTGTTATGGCTCGTTGTTCATCAGGAACAAATGACCGAGCGCCTTGGGTTAGTCTAATGCTGAGAGCTTTGGGATATAACCACGGCAGCACTGCCATCTAACAGAAATGATAACCAAAGTGCTTGAACAGTTCTTCCATCCTGGTTCCCCTGCCCTCCTCTCTCCCAGGAAGAGAGACTGGGATGGGAAGGGCACTCGAATGCAGCTGTGGCTGCACACGCTCTGGCTGGGTCTGCTGCTCACTTGCATCAAACCTACTGTGCAGACAGATCCTGAGGGGATAAACCTGGACAATTGGGCCTAGAAAAACCTGGTTCATCAATTCCAAATTCTATCTTGTCACTATCAAAACATTTTCTGGGAAGGATTATCTAAAATTTACATACACAAATAGCCACACAACATGCTGGATTTGTAACCATATAATTACACCTTCTGGAATGATATATTGTGGCCCTCTAAAGACCTGAACAGTTACGTAACAAACACTTTGATGACAAGTACTCTGGAAGGACTTCAAAAGCTCAGTCTGCTGTGGTGAAGAAGAGTAACTAATCACCCTTTCTATAACCCCTTTGATTTATGGGGAGATAAAAAAACACCTTTTAATAAGCACGATGTTTCTTTGAAAACCAGCATAAGGCAACAGTGTCTATAGAAATCTGCTTTATGTCCTTTTAGGTTCTCACTTTTCAGGCATATTCATTTGCTGGAATGTGAAACACATGTAAGCCTCTCAGTATCAACTGTGCTTTCAGATCTTTATTAGCAGTAGAACCAGGAGACTGGCATATCCCAGATCTGGAAGAGGAGGATAGGGAAAAGATCTTCTGAGCTCCGTGAGAACCAACATTTAGAATATAATTCAGGATTTCTTGCAAATGTTGACCAACTGAGCTGCACATTGGACATGTGCCAGGCTGTAGCCTCATTAAGAGATTCCAGATTAATCATACTCCTCTCAAAGAGACATCTTGGCAAGATTTTTCTGCAATGACTATTCCAGTTATGTTTGACTCTAGTAAATATAAGGGCAGAATTTTTAGCATGTATGTTACAGAAAGGGGTGAAGAGGTATGTCAGGTTAGTTTAACCACAATTTCAACTCCAGTCTGGCTAAATCTGTTCCTAAATCAATCTAGTTGTGCTACCTCTGTGACCAAACCACACACACAAAAGCCTTAGAAACTGAAGTGATAAACCCCCAAGGAGCAGCAGTTTATCATGAAAACAACAGGGATGATAATTAAACTTCTACCAATGCTCTGACTTGGCAGTCAGCTCAGTTAGCAAGCAGTAATAGAGATACAGACCAAATTCTTTACTGCCTGTCTGTGGGACTGATCAGCCTTGACAATGTTTCACTCTACCTCTCTAAAACGGGGTGAAAGACTCTATTCAGGCAACAGGCAAAGCTGTTTCCATCTGGCATATTCCTCCTTTCTCATGAGTTTTCTCCTACTGTTTATTAGGGAGCTGTTTTATATAAACCTCTCCACCCCATTTGCCTCTGGACTCTCAGCTCATTCTTGTCTCATTACTTCAGTTTTAACGCCCACAAGACATTTTAATAAGAATTCATTTCCTATCTGAGAAGCCCTAATATATGCCACACAATGATATTAATGAAAAATAGTAGGTTCTGTACCATCTGATTTCTGGGCTTTTGTGACTAATTGTGACAGCAGCATTGACAAATATTTTTGGTTTGTGTCAACTGCTGATTGTAAAAAATACTATTTATTTTCTTCCATTATAGGTTATATCTATAAATTGCCAGGTGAACTCAAAAGTGGCTTCCTCAGGCCACTACAATCTCTGTGATGAAGTATCTCTATGAGTTATTTTTTCAGACATATCCTGCTGTATGTGAGCTTACAAGGTATTTTTTTCAGAAGTATTATTTGCATGTTCTGTGCTTCATGGCTCTGCTTAGTAGGAGAGCATTAGTGGCAGGTTTTTTGTGACTGGCATTTGCATCACTTGAATAACATGAGTTCTTTTAAAAGCTCAGTATTTCCCAAACTCTCCTTGTTATAGTGGTCTAGTACAAAATGTATTGACCTTCTGTGCTTATTAATGTCCTTTTACTTACTGTTTGAGCTTCTTGCAATTTGTAATGTGTTTTATCCTGACAAAATGATAAAGAAGTAGGGAGTAGAAGAGGAGGAACTGAATGAACTAAAGACAAAGTGACTTATAAGGTGTCCAAATAATCAAGTCAGATAGCTGAAAAACAAGCATAAGTGTTTTTCTGACCTATGCTGCTGCTCTCCAGTCATTGTACCCTCTTTCCTGTTTCTTCCACTGGGAAAATGTACCCTCTTTGTGTTTTTTTCCACTGTCAAGATATTTTTCATGTAAATAATTTTTTATTTAACAACACATTTTTAATATTTTTAGCATCCTTATTCAGCTTGACTTCTTCTCTTTCCCTTGCAAAATGCCCTTCATAAAAATGGAAGTGCGTTAAAATTCCTTCTTCAATCTACACTGCAAACAGGGACCTGAACCAAAGTCCAGGACTGAGCACTATTTGTAGAGGCACATCAGATCAGGTGGGTTGCAGCTGATGATCTGCACTGTAATATTGTCAGACAGAGAAAACTATCAGATCATCAAATATGATTTTAAATGAAGTCTGAAATCTGAAAGGATTCTGGAAAGAACAATTTTCAGATAAAGGCAAGGAGAACTATTCAAAATGTAATGAGAGTTAAAAAAATTAAAAAAGGCTCGTCAGCTTCTTCAGTTCAAAGGGTTTTATTATTATGTGTTTGTGAATTTTCTAAAGCACTTTCCCTCCACTGTCATTGTCTAAAACAGCGCACTGCACAACCATCATCATGCATTTACATTTTCCTTTGTTGCTGAGGACAGCGAGCTTGAATTAGAAGCTGTGCATAGCCAAATTCTGAAGTATCAGGATATTAACTTGGATGTGGCAATGGGTTAAAGCAGGGCTCTTCCACCCCTTCTAGCCTCACAGGGGAGGGTGTTGAAGGGTCACACAGCTGCTCCTGGACTGCCACTGTTCCTAACTGACATATTTTTCGCTTTACTCGAACACGTCAAGCTGTCTGTATCCTTCTGTCAGCTCCAGGCAAGGATGCCAGCCTCCAAGATAAGGGCAGCACAATCAGGCAAGGTTGGTATTGTGTCAGCCACCCCAGCTCGGGCTGCTGCTGCACGAGTCTGTACACTGCCAAAACGCTGTCATTCCTGTCTCGTGGGCAGCAGCTGTTTGTAAACCAATCTACTGCTTTATGAAAGCTACTCCTTCGCCCCAGGCTGGGCATTTGGCAAAGTTCTGAGTCACTGAGGCGCTAAAAGGCCCAATATAGGCCCTTTGACTTGGGTTGACGTCCCCCAGTCCTTGCTGACAAGTAGCCCTGACTCATGCTTTGTATGAACAGGAGTGTTCCCTTCACTAAACCACGCTCCTGAGCACAAGGTGAAAGATCAGGTGGGAGGTTTAATCTCAAGTGCAGAACACTAAATTATTGCCATTCAACCTAACTCACTGGTCCCCAAAATATATTTAAAATTTCATTAAAATAATTAATGTTCTGCACAAAGCAAGTCAGTGCTCTTACTTGGGCATGTATCTGTTATTGCCTAGTACCATAATGAAAAAATGCTGCTTTCCATACAGTTGTGTTCCTAAAGGCTTAGGAACTAATGTCAGCTGAATATATTCTCCTGGATGTTCAATCACTGCACCAAATATGCTCTGCAAACTTGTCACCTTTAAAATGTTAGTGGCACCTTCGTGAACAATTCACTGCCACCAGACTGCATGTCCTTTGGGCCCTCTTGGAAACTGAGCAGGAAAGGATGGACAGGAACATGCTATGATGACAGCAATGTTGAATTCAATACTATTAATATACATTTGGAACATTTTTCCACCATGTTTTTAAATGTCTTCAGGGAAATTTCCTGAATTCCTGCATTCTTTTCCTGGCATTTCTTTCAGCCTTTCATTTTCTTTCACTTTTCCTTTCCTCTTTCCTGTCCCCCTCCCCTCCTTTCCTTTTCCATTTTTGTTTCCTTTTCCTGTTCCTTTTCCTTATTTTTCTCTTCTACTCTAGTCTACTCTGCATTCTTGGCTTTCCTATTCTGTTGCTTTTTATTTCAAGAAAATTCTAGACATGTGATACAGTTTTGCATGCTTTTACTCCTAATAACAGTTATGGGTCAAATTTGGCACCCTATAAATTTGGATGGATAAATTTGGTGCCATTCCACTGATATTAATGGAATTTAAACTGACATCAGACTCTAACCTGACATTTTAATGATTGATTTGCATGGTCTCAGCTGTGAGACAATTTGTCTTAAGCCCCCATTAAATCAGAAAACGAGTGTTTCTGACTGAACATGCCAATCATTCTGGCTTATCTAGTGAGAGATGCCACATGCTTTCTACTGTTTTAGCCTTATTTTTTGACAGCTACTTATGCTACTTATTGTGTAATTGGGTCTGCCAATTCTTCCTGCACATCCCAATCTGTCCAGCCCAGACACAAAAGTCAGAAACATTTCTAAAATCTGCATACTGTAGTTGATTACAAAAGATGGGGAGGGGGAAAGGCAGCCTAGATGTGACAACATGCTTACTTCTATATGATTATTTCTCAGAAAAATCAAAAATTGCAAAAATTGAAGGAAGAAATCATCTCTGAATACTTGGGCTTTCTGACTATAAGGGGAGAAAGGGCACTGTGGGCAGGACAAAACCACATTTCTTTTGAGACTTTCATACTCACAAGGCAGTAGGGGCTAAATCCTGCAGTTTGCTGCTTTCTGTGCTGTGAAAGAGGAGGAGGTAAGAGCTATTTCCCAGGTAGTGCCAAATGTGAGGAGATACAGCCTGCTGATGTGGCTCAATGCACAGCATAGGGTTTCTGGAGCAAGAGGATCCCCTCACACATAGCAACGACTGGTAGTGTAAGACCTGCTTTGCCTTCATGCAGAGAGACAAGAAGGGCCTCATGCCGGGTCCCACTGTGAAACAGTCCTCAGCAACACCAGGACTCTTTCCATGGAGGATACATCTGCCAACCTCTGCCTAACCTTCTGGTTGTGGCTTGCCAAACAGCACGCCAGCATTTGGCCTACAGTTTCTCAGTAGGGCTGGCAGAGCTCTGACATCCGCTGGGACCTGATCCAAAGCTCCTGGGATTTAATGGGGAAAAAAAAGTCCATTGATCTTGGTAGCTTTGGGTCTGTCCTTTTGCTCATCTCCTTTGATGATTTATACAACACTAACATGCATATTTCACTTCTGAAGCACACAGAGCACATGGTTTTAATCTCACCATTTCCCTGGTGACAGGGAAGGAACTGTGCTGGCAGCTAAGATACTGAAAAACACTATTTTGTACATTATTATTACTTTTTACTTTCCCACGGAAGATAGAAATTGCGATTAAAAAATAAAAAATATTTAGTTTTACAATCTTTGCCTGCCCTTAAAGGCACAATAAATTATTATAAAGTGCAAATGTTTACGTGTGTGCAAAAATGATGGGGATGTTTTGTGTTGAAATAGGAGGTAAGAGAACATGAACAGATAAAAGCCTCTGCTAAACAAATTTCCCCCCTCCCTAGAAAAGCCTTGGAGTAGGGAATCTTTCAAATGTACCAGGAAATTCTCTTCTCTGATTGGAAGGTAAGAATATTTCATCCTTGTGAAGTCTTTGTTTGTAAAATCCAGACTACCAGGCCATTGGCAGCACAGCAGTGCTCTCTGTTATGTGGCTCCAGACCAAGTCCTACAGTAGCAGTGGCTAAAAACCAAACTTCAAATAAGTCACAATTCCAGATTCCTTGTATCCTCAAGAGCAGTTTTCAGGGGCAGCCAGGGCTTGCTATGCTCTCTGGCTGCCAGACCTGGTACCCTGTGCATTTCTCCAAGGGATGCCCCAAAGCACCCAAGTTCATGGAGCCAAACACCTCCTGCCCACCAGACAGACCCACAAACAACCAGTCATTTTCATAAAGCAGGAGGGATGCTTTGCTATATTTTTAGATTTTTCATTCCAGTCCAACACCTTTTTTTCTTCTTTGTTTCCTTACTGGCTAGTGCAATTTTTTCAGCACTAGATGTCAGTGTGGACTTGCAATACCAGATTGCTCTGTATTGTCAAGGAAGAATTGCCATCCAGAATGAATCCAGTTTCTCCGGCCTCACGATGGGCTTCCTACAGAACAGGTCTTTTGTTTACTGTTTGAGCTCCATGAGGAAAGTGTACGACTCCATTCTGTCCTTGACGGGGTTTAACGTGGCTATTAAAGGGCCCTATCCATTTTGTGATCATATCATGTCTGAGTTAAAGAGAAGCTACCATGAGTACAGAGGAAAAGCTTTGTTTAGAAAATAAGAAAGAAAATAAATGGTTCTGAATTATCTTGGTGAGTTATGACCCTGCTAAGGTAACATTGCATAGGTGCTCCATGGGGGTCATTAGTCCTGTAACTAGGAGTACTCATCGCAACAAGAATCTGACAAGACTGAGTCTCTGCATTCCTACTGCCTAGAAAGACAATTGTGGCATCTAGAAATGTTTTGCTACATTAGACTGTTACAAGGGCTGTTCTAACTCAAACTGGATTTACTGTTTTCCTGGTAATTTCTGAATACTGAACTGAAACCAGCCTGGGGCAGAGCAACGAGCCAGGAAGTGTATGTTGGCTTTCTGAAGTGGTGAAATAACTGGTTTCTACCATTGTTCAGAAAACATTTTTTTTCTTTAAGAATTTTAAGTTCTCAGTCTAAATTGTGAGCAGTCCCTGTGCTGTTATGGGACGCCTGAGGAAGATGCATGAAGCACTCTCACTCCCCTCATTCTGCAAGCAGCAATTAGAACAAGACACTGCTCTTCCTCCTGGAGAAGTACAAACTGGGGAGGGGCAAAGCAGGGAGAAGAGGAAGCGGGTTCACGATTCTCATTTCTCATCTCTTACTTTCATGGGTTCCGGCTTCTGTCAAGTGGATCTGAGCCAACACAACAGATGGAGCCTTTTACACCACCCTCGTGCTTGGTTTACACCAGGCGTGATGCACAGAAGCCGAGGCAGAAAATGTTGCTGGCAGAGAACGCAAAGCGGAGCATTCTGACGTTCCTCCTGACTCGGTCTAGTTGCAGCTGTGATCTAGGCCTTCAAAAAATCCAGTTATGTGCTTTTGTATTCTTCACTTTGCATTAGTTAATACAGTATGACCCTGATGCATACATTAGTATGCCTGGCTTTTATTATACTTTGAGGTTGTTACCGTTCCTTTGACTTCTGTTCCACAAAGTCACTGCAACACCTGTGACTGCCTAGGCAGCTGTGCTTAACATTCCTATGAGTAACTACCTAGTGTGTTTTGTTTCTCATTATTAGGCTTACCAGTAGTAGACTGCAAGTACGAGGCTATAGAATATTAATTAATAATTAATAATTAATATAAAATATTAGCAAATAAGGACAAAGGTATTTTTAATTCTGGATTCTGAGAAATTAAGGTAAGATTTGGCAGATAATATAGAACCTGAGAGAATATAAATTGTACTTGGCCAATCTAATGTCATATGGCTCTATCACCTGCTGTCATTTCTACATGTTTCACCGTTATTTTTCTGTAATACTGGTTTCTATTTTCTCACCTCCTTCTCTAGATATCTGGCATTCAAGCAATTAGTACCAATAGCAAAAGATGTATCCTGTAGCAGAGCTTGCTTGAAATCAGCCTCTGAAGACTGAGTTACTTGTGCAATATTCAGCGTGCCACACATAACTTGAAGCGCCTTCCTCAATAACTTCCATGAACTGCTCTAGATAAGGCTCTCTGTGAAGCCAGCTGCCTCTTTAGGTGCAGAAGGGTTTCCTGGTCACACCCTCCATTGCAAAGCAAATTAGTGTAATTCAGGAGTATACTTTGAAAGACTACCATTATTTCCCTCTGCCCGAGTAAAGGGAGCTTAGGTGATCAATCATAGTCCTCACCCTCATCCAACTCCCGAATCCACAATTCAGCTGGCATTGCTGGGTATCAATACATGAGATCTGAAAACAAGAGAAAGTAAACATATTTTCCGTCTGTTAGTTTGTCTTCTGCCCCCTCTTCTTTGGAATCATAGAAACACAAAAATGAGCTGATTGGGACCTTAATATGTCAGCTCATCTGCCCTGTACTCCTATCCTATGCCTTGCCCAGATAAACACAAATTGATGCCCCTTCATTTATGAATTGGTGCAAATGCATTTAGTGTAGAAATGGGCATAGTCTAAGCGGCTATTTGTCTCCTGTTATTCCTTGAGCATATATGGAAAATTATCTGCACAGTAGCTTCTGAAGAAAGATAGCATTGGAGGGGCTAGAGCTGCATGAAAGGTCAGGAAACTATCCAGTGGGATGACTGATGCAAAGCTGATACCAAAAAACCCCCCCACCAACAGGTAAAATTAATATAGTTTATGGGAGAACCAGTAACAGTACTGGCCTGATCATGTACTGAAATGGCAAATTCATATCAATAGCATTTGATATTGCATCTGGTTGCCTACACAGGTACCTAGTGGCTACAGTAATACAACTGGGAATGTAGAACAGCTTAGAAATTAATATGGTGAATACCCTTTCCTATGAAAAATCTTAGACTGAAGTATGTTTCTTAAAGTACTTACTTTATAGCATATGATAGAAGTGCACAGCAGAAATTGCCATTTCTTGAAGTATGTTATTTACAAGTATTTCTTCCTGTACGAAATGTCAATCGATAAGGCCAGTCAAAATGTCAGTTTATTTTTAAGATTAAGTTATCTTTTCTGTGAACACCAGTTTTCTCTGCAGGTAACTCTAGTGTACAAAATCAAGCATACTGTTTGCAGTGTGATAGAAACTTCAAAAAAGCATAAAATTCAACTGAAAGATAGATGGCTTTAAACAGAATTTTTATAAAGCAAGGATAAACTTCCTTATCCTTGTAAGCATCACCACACATTTCCAGAATAATTTTAGGACCCAAACCTTGAGTTTGACAAGCTGCTTATTTTTTTATTCCATGAAAAGAGATCACAACTGTTTTTCAGACATCAGTGTAAGCACATGCGTAAATCTCCATAGGACTAAAGTCAATAGGTACAAAGAGTTATTCAATGCAAATCAAAATCTAAGATATTGGATAATAGGGTCTCCTGTGTTGAAATACCAGTCACCAGCTGGAGATTCACTAACACCAAAATGTCTCTAAACAGATTCCTACAACAGGTTTATGTATAATTTGTAGTCACACTGAGAGGGATAATATGGGACCCATTTCCCTTAGGGTACAGATGTGAACATATAAAAGTCTCAGCTGCTGTGTGGCTTACTCTAGCTGCAGATGTAAGGCATGTGTATTTTACACATCTTATTTCAGAGGGATAAAATGTTCTGGTTTGTTTTCTCTATGAGCAACAGAGCACATTAGAAGTCTCTGTTTTCAGTATCTGTGAAGAAGTGGTATGCAGCACTATTTAATTTAAACAGATGAAATACACAGTAATGTAAAAATCACATTGATCTCTTCCAATCACAATGTGCACTTCTAATTTGGTGTCTGCTCAGAAAATCTAGTTGACCAAATCCTTTTAGGAGCCTACACTAGGTATTGTAAAATTAAGCGTTGTTATGAGTGTGTGCCGTTACTTTTTAAATCTTTGTCCTTTAGAAAAGAGTGTCTGATCAGTCCTGAACAGAATGAAACTCTGGCTGCCTTTATTAGTTCAGGGTCAGATGTTTCTGTCAGAAATGAAACCTTGCTTAAATCCTTGATTCAGTGTCCCTTTAAAAGCCACCAAAGAAGGGGGCAGGAGGGAGAGGGGGGTGATCTGTCTGCATAGCTCACTGTTGAGCAAAATGCAGACCCCTGTTCCATTTAGCAGCACACATTTTCCAAAACATGCAATATTATGGATTTACAGCTAATTTTGTATGCTTAGGGCACACCTGCCACCTGGTATGTTCAAGGAAACTGGTCAAGAAACAAGTTCATTATTTTCAGTTGCTGATAGACGAGGTGGTATAACCAGAACTGAAGCGGAGTTATGCAGCTTGTAACAAAGAACAGCGAGTGTATTTGCCTGTCTAAACCAGTTTTTTTCCCACTATCCTGGACAAGGAACAAGTAGTGCTTATTTAAGTATGAATAAGATTCCCTAGATATGTTTCTACAGGAATAATAGCAGCATTCACCCATATGAACCTATCAAAGTAAATTTTTATATAACTATCTGCTTTCCACCGAGTCCTTGAAACCTGTGGAAATATGGTCAGCAGGAAGATGTTCTATTTTCTCTCTGTACTGTTTCCTCTCATCACTAGTTACTTTCTTTTGTAACTTAGGAACGTTTTATGCAAACTACCTTTGGAGTGTGCAAATGAACAAATGGGTGGAGGTTACAGTGCCAGGTACTTGCCTCTACAGGACTAAAAAACTAGTAGACATTTGTCAGAAGAAATGTTAGCTTGAAAACCTAACTGTACTGCTGCCTATACAAGGCATATTTCAATATGTAGAAAAAATTCTATTCAACCATTTTTAAGAGAGACAGGAGGAATTGAGGGGAGAAAGCTGGCTCAGAGGCATGACACGTTGCTTTTCTGAAGATCGAGGTGTTCTTTGAGATACGTGTCTTGTTTTTACTTGCACTTGGTATGAGAGAGCTGCAAATATGTACTACATGCAAAACAAAAACTGAAGCCTCACCAAGAAAAAAAAATATAAAAAGTTAAATGACATTGCACTGGAAACACTAATGCTCTCTGAGAAGAGAACACAGGCTTTACTGTTGTTGTGACTTCTTTACTGTGACATATCCTGTGCTGTTAAAAGTTACTTTTTGGCTGTAAGACAGTAACTGCTTGGATGTCTTGAGGGCTTTTTTCTTCCCATAGATTTTATAAATTAACCCTGAATTGAATAAAAGGTTATTCACAGTCAAATATAATCTGTATTTAATACCTGCTCAACTCTTAGATCCACTGTAAAAAAAAAAACCTACAGAAAGTACTGTGGCTCTGTGTAGCAATGTACTGCTTTCAAAGTGGTGTTTATTCTAGCAGCTGACCAGCTCTACTAGCACTCAGTAGTGGAAATTTTAAAAACTCCATAAAACTCTGAGCATGCTCCCTCTAAACCTGCTCCAATAGTGCTTAACATGCCACAGGCATTCTGTGAGCAGCAGAAATTATGAGTCATGTTTGCAACATCCTTTGCTCAAGCAAATTCTTGGAATTTAGCAAGAGAGGAATTCCTACGGTAGTTTTTCTTTCTGTGGGAACATTAGGATCTCTATCTGCTACATAACCATTTATTTTCTATACTGTTAATGTCTCTGAGAGATTTGGCTGAAGCTGAACAAGGATTTAAAAAGTAGCCAGTGGTAGAGCAGACAGTGTATTCAGTGATTTTTTTTTCTGTAGGAAACTGAACTAGAAAGTGCTCATGATTGATGTACTTTGGAGTATCTACCACTGCTAGCAGAGACAGCAGCTTATAATTCACAAGTGGGGATGACATAGCTTGGGACGGCCGATTATTGACCCCAGCTGTCTGCCCAGCACCCAGCACACAAAGGACCAAGCTGTTCCTGAGACAGCTGTGCAATCACTGCCTCTTGCTGAAACGGGCAATAGTTTACAGCAGCATCCTTTAAATGGGGCTCAGATTATTCACAGAGTGCCTCAGCTATCCAGAAAAGTGGTGTTGGAATGAAGAGTTGGGGCTAGTAACCTCCTGTGCCACCCCCAGCTATGGTACCTCTTCGTGCAAATTCAGCTGTGCGCTGCACTGATGCCAGAATGTGACCGCATGCAGTCGTAAGAGATGGGGAAAGGGAGGCCCTTGTGCTTATTCTGCATCTAAGGACGAGCATCAAATATGGCCTAAGTGCACATGTAATGTTCCATGTAGATGTAATGTGTACGTGTAAATGTTAAGATTAATACATCATACATACATAATACATATAAAATTACATATACATGTAATATGTGTAGTAAAATGTTACATAATACTTTGAATATTAAGGTTTTGATCAGTTTTATGGCATTAATTGTAAAATAGCTTGGGTAATATGCCATTGTGACACAGACGGGAATGTAGTTGGGGTCCCTACTGAGACAGTATGATGGAGAGACCCGAGTTGGTGTGTAGCACTGCTTGATGGTGACATACCTTATTTTAGTGCAGACAATAATCCATAAAAACAAGCAATTTTCCTTGGATGACAGGCTGTAGGAATTGTATTTATATAAATTCAATGTACACGATATTTAATATCATGTACCTTTAAAGAACAAAATAATTTTATGTCTCTGATTATTTTACCACGAGCAAACCAAGCCTGTTAACCACAGAGGTATTATTCACTGGGCCAAAATTTTCAGCTTAGTCAATCCTTGTGTAAAAACAAGAGTTTTTCCCTGAGTGAGAGGCTGAGGTCTACACGATTTTCCTGTATCGCCTGTGAACCAAAGGCGTAAGAGATTTTCATCCTTCTTGCCCAGCTTCCCCATACATCCTGGTATGTCCTCATTCCAGGAAAACTAAGACTCGCGGCAAGCTGCCGGGGTTGGAATTCCCTGACCCGAGAGAGCGCCTGATGGGGACAAGCGGCGCTTACGCGGACCGCGCCGCCAGCCCGCGGCTCGGGGAGCCCTGCCAGCAGCCAGGAGCCGCCGGGCCCCGAGGTCGGGCAGCCGGGCGTTCGCTGGAGCCGCAAGGGCAGCGAACCGAGCGGCATAAGGGGACCCAGCGAGCTGCCTCCCGCTGCAGCCGCTCTTCTCCGTCACCTGACGGGGCTGCGGGCAGAATGGCCCCAGCGGTCGCCTCCCTGCCTCGGGCACCGCGGGCTGGCTCTTCACTCCTTGCCCGGCGGGGCGGCCGCTCAGTCACAGTCTGTGTGTGTGTCTGTGTGTCCGTGCCCCCGGCAAGCTCCCGCCGAGGGGGGCGCGGCTAGAGCCGCGGCGAGGCCTCACCTGCCGGTGCCCCGCACCTTGCGGGCGGAGGGCAGCGGGGCAGGATGCGGGGCAGGGCGGGGTGAGGCGGCGGGCCGGGCCCGTTGCGCCGCCGCTGGGGGCGGGTGCCCCGCGGGGCGCGGGGG
>VWZD01003139.1:756246-908761 GCA_013396695.1 Sakesphorus luctuosus
GGGGTAGCGGCGGGGCGGGAGGGTTTTGCTGCGGGGCTGCGGACAACGAGTGTGGCGGGGGTATTTCCCCGTCTCCCGGTCCCGAGTTGAGGCTCGGGGACATCATTCCCGGGACAGCGGCTGCTCCTCTAGGCTGGCGTCTGCCGGAGGGTGTACGGGTTTGGAGACGGGGCTCTCGGGCCGGCGTCTGCTGTCGCCTGGGGGGAGAGCTGTGAAAGAGGGAGGTTAAAAATGAAACGAGCTCGGCGGCGGGGAGGAAGCGGAGAGTCTCCGGCCGGCGACTTTAGACTCTAATAGCTGTAATCAGTGCCTGTGTAAATACTCTTGCCTACTACTTACATAATTAGAATTTAATTGGATCATGTGTCTCCGCCGTTTATTCTAAAATCGGACCAAACTCCTCTTTAGGTACTGACTAATGTGTGGCTGATGCTTGCTTCTCTAAGTTCTCGGGTTCTCGGTTCAGAAAGTCGATAAACAGAAGTTGCAGTAAGTTTCATTGTTTATTGCGCCCCCTCCCCAGCGATGAGTAGAGCTGGGTAGCTGCCCGTGCCGATGGAGTACGGGCTTGCAGCACCGGTACCCTGTAGCCTTGAGGGATGGGCACGTGTGCTTTTGAGGCAGGAGAAACACTCGGCTGAACTCGGAAATAATCAAGAAGCTGAGGCGCTTTAAGAAGCGTATTAAACACGGATTAAGTTGTATTTTTTTGTCTCTTCTGCGATACCGAGACGCATTGGACTGCATAGGATGAGCATTTTGCTGCCCGTGCTTTTTACCTTAAAGCTGAAAATCATCTTGTTAGTTGCTAGCTGCTTTCAGAGTTGCTGACTCCCTATAGTACAGCTTATTCTGAAGGTCGTTGTTCACATAGGTCAAACATTAATGTGCAAATTGAGTTTTTAAATGGATGCATTTAACTGATACATCTAATATATATGTATATACACACACACACACATTTATTTTAACCTTTCTAAACACTAACCAACTTCCCCAAGGCTAATATAAATCTCCTATGTTTCTCTGTTCTTGTTAAAACCTTTGTGAATACCATTTGCAGCAGGTTAGTTTTCTTATTTTTTGTAATTCAGCCAGGTTTTAGCCAAAGCAGAGCTGTCTGCGGTCCGACCCTCGCAGGGTATGTGAGGTTTGGGTCACATGGCCTGCAGCCTCTACGTTGTTGGTGTGTTGATTTCGAGATTCGTAGCTGTTACTTCCTATTTCTAAAACTGCCTCATCCCAGTCGAACGTCAACAAAAAGCTATTATAAAAAAATATTTTTTCTTAAGAGAGTAAACATTACTGTTCTCATAGTACCAAGCTGCTCAGTAGGAGGGCTTTGTTGCGAGGATGCTCATTACACCATCAAGGTAGCTTGAAGAGGAAGAAGGTGCTTGCCTTTCTCTTGGTGATGAAACGATGCCCTACCATGAGGCGTTGTGCAGCTTGTGCTAAGGGAAAGGAAATTAGTAGAACATGTAGCCAGTTGTTGCTCAAAGGTGAAAGTTTTTCTCCTTTCTTAAACGTTGTATTGCAACCCGCTTTGCTGCCATGAGGGAATGGATTAAATGTAAATATGAGGGTCAATAACCTGGGAAGTTTTATTCAGATGCAGGAAGGTCTCTTCAAAATAACTCCGAATTTGATTCTTACGTTTTTATGCCACATAATATTTTTTATTTGCTGTACTACAGTGTATTTTGTCCTTTGCAAATCTCTCAATTTGTTACATTAAAGAGGATAGAAGCTGAAATGTTGCAAAATTTGTTGCTTTTACCAGTGCAGGAAAAGTGCCAGAAGGGGTACCCTCTCCTTACCTACTCACTAATACATAAGTACTGTCATATGGTAAGAGCATGAGTAGCAAGTTTCAAGATACACTGCCCTTATGTGGTCACAAGATGGTTATAGATCTACTGCCTCCTTCACTAAAAATCTTAGTGTATCTTATTGGGATGAATAATTATTTACTCGTATAACACTGCAACACCTGTGAAGAAGGCCTCAATTGAAAGATACTCTTTTTTTCAATTCAAATATTTTGTGATATCAGTGATACATTGCTCTACATCACACTCAATGTTGCCATCCTTATTTAATTGCATGCTTTGTGTTTTTTTGATTCCTTACAATAACTGGATACTTGGAACAAGTAGCCCCACTGGAAATCATGCATTAGTAGCATCAGCATGGTGACAAATAATTTGAAGCATTGTTTTTGCCCTAATGGTAACTAGCTCAAGCTTGTCTAGGTGTGGTGTCTGGCATTTATCTTGTGTATCATAAGCATGCTTGAAGTCCCCTCCCTTGTTTTGTAACTTGCAAATCAGCTGAATTGTTTCTTTTTATCATGAAAACTGCAAAAAGTGATTTTGAGGATTTGCATAGCAATTCTGTGAGAATTAAAATAAAGAAGAATAAGAGCAACTTCTGTGAGTTGAAGTGAATCTCCAGCTATTTATGTTTTTAGGCATACTGCTTGGCTTTGCTAGTCAGAGACACGTGGGTGTTACATTTGTTGAATTACTGTCATTAATTTGCCATTAGTAAATTATAGTCTATTGTCACTTTTACCAAGCTGTTTTGCATGCTGAAGTAGGGTATAAATACTAACCCTCCGATGTAACATACTTAAATTCAAACTGTGCTTGTTAATGTGCCATTTGAATGAAAATATAAAAATCATGTCCATGTCTTGGAAAGTATGTTCCTTTAATAGAAATCATAGTAATAACGGCCTTTCCTGACTGAAGGTCTTGTGTTCCTGTCTGACCTCAGGGTAGTGCACTTTTATGAACAACATATAGCAGAGTAAATACTGCTGGGTGACTTTACGTTTCATCTCGGGGACAGTTCAATTCACTCAAGAATCAGAGGCCTTAGTCTCACAGAAAAAATACATGTGTGTTTAGCTTTGTGCTGTGAGCATGTCTGAAGTAGGCTTAGAGCACTAAGCAGAGTGAGACCCAAATTCCATAAGATCTTACGGCACTCCCAGATGCAGGGGCCAAACCTGTGCGTGACATTCAAGAGCTTTCTTGCAACACAGTGCCAAGTTCCAGTTTCCTTTAAGGTGATAACACTTATCAGGAGTTTTGACCTGTAGTTTCCGTGCTCTGTTCCTCAGTGAATGAGACTTCCCCTCTCTTTCAGCCCCAGAGTAAATATTCTTACCTTCTGTTATGAACAGTGTGTAGAAGAGTTGTCCCTGAGATTCCACAGTTAGTTTTTCCACTGTGTTTTAGGCATGACACAGTGGTGCATGGGCTCTCAGCACTGCAGCAAAGCTACTGCTGTAGTTACAGTATGCCTTGTTTTTGTCAGTGGTGCCTGCAGCAACTGGTTCAGGTAAAAGTGGATGGTATTTTGGATTTTTCTTTTTTGCTGTGGGTAACTGCTGGTGTGTCATTTCCTCACTTGTGTTCCTGTTTCTGGGTGGTCATAACTGGGAGAATTCTTGGTAAAAACCCCTAGTCTAGTATAAGTAACTTTCTGGTGTTCGTATTTAAAGCTGCTCTTGGGAAGGTTGTTAGAAGACAACAAAGCCTTTAAACTTTTTTGTTTGTTTGTTTTTAAGAGTGTCTTGGGGAATAATACATAAAAATTGAACTGAAGATAGCAGAAACTCACACTGAGTTTTTTAAATTCCCACATCAGTCCTTCATTCACGCTGTTTGAGCACAGACTGTGCAAGTGTTACACAAAATCTCAGATCGTGTTGTGTACAGTCATATACAATTTTATATGGTGTATTTATGGACAGATTTTTAAATATATAGCATTGTCAGATACAACTGTTAACAGCTTTCAGGCATGTATCAAGATTTGAAGTAATAATTTGGAGATTAAGTTGCATCTGTTCAACTTTATTAGGAGAAGGAAGTTTATGTTCTTCTTAAGTCAAATAATGATCAGGTTTTTTCTTTTTATGAAGTACTTTACAGTGCAGGATTTATCACCAGCTGCTGAATGTACATAACACAATATGGGTAGAACCTTATAGGTATGTTATAGTAGCATCTGTTTCTAATAATAGCTGGTAGAAATAATGAATGAATTCTTCATTCTATAAAAGAAAGTTTATGAAAGCCTCAGGTTATAACCTGAATTCCTAGTTGGGATTGTGGAAAGCAGACATCAGTAGAAGTATGATGTGAATTCTCAGAAAAGAAGTTTTTTAGATGTCTCTCAAACTGACTAGAAAGCCAGATCTTGTTTTGTTTCTCATCAGATCTGTTTAGCTATATGATGCATTTGAAAATGTTCTTGGGGTTCTCTTCATCTTTCTAACACCTTGTTTTGTAGGGTATGACTATCTTTGGTCACTTTTTTGCCCTTTTCTTCCAGTATGATACGAGTACTGTTGCTTTAAGAAATCATGAAACTTCTAAACACTTCAGACTGCAGTGCTGCTCCCATTTTGCCAGCCAAAGGGGTTGGGGTAGCTCTGGGATTTTTGCCCCCTGGATTGGGAGAGGTGTTATGAATTGTGCCTTGCAGCAAGACTGTTGGGGTATCCTGTCTGTGTGAATCACGTTTGAAGCACTCAACCTTGCTACTGTAGTTTCAGCCTGTATGCCTTGGTACCACTTGATATACCTTCTTTTCCTGGCAGTTGGAAATTTTTTGATGTTACAGGGAGGCCAGTGAATCCGTGATATATTTCTCTAAATTGCTTGTTAGCCATTCAGAATGAGGAGTGGAAAGATTTAGACTAATAAAAACTGTAACAAATTCCACCCTTTTTTAGAGCTATGATAACATCTCTATTTGGTGTTGTGAACACAAAAAAAGTTCCTATGTGTGTTTTCAGATAGTTTTGCTGTTGCAGTTCATAGGTCTTACAAGGTGCAGAACAGTAAAAGTGAAGGAGCTGTCTCTGCATTGGTGTTTTGATTTGTTTCTATTCCCTTGGCTGTGCCAGTGAAACACAGTCATACCCATGTTTGTCCACTTTGGAAAAAGGAGAGGCTGACTGAAGTCTGCTGATTGCAGAAGGTTAAAATGGAAGCCAGTCTGAAAGCTGAGAGAAATACAAACATATCTGTATGCATACAGGTAACTTTACAACCACATAGCTGGAGAGGGAAGAGATAGATGTGTGCCTTATTTTCTATTCAGTTATACCAATGGCCAGACCTCAAAGTGGGAGTCAAGAGTCAACTTTGCAGTCTCAGAAGATACGTGAGATTTTGGAAATGTGTTAGCATCCCCTTAACCAAAATACAGATTGAAAAATCCAGTGTGCTAGGAAGGCAGTCCAAGGATGTGTCTGTTGATAGTGGGTTTCAGAAGAGCTGTTCTGGCAGATGGGTTTGAGGAGTCCAATCCCCTTTCAGGGTCTCACTGTTCTGTGTTTAGTGGGCTCTTCTGTTCCTGCATACATTCAGTGGGCAGCACACAGTGCCTGGGTGGCAGCAAAGGTGTAAAACCTCCCAAAGAGCGGCCAAGAAAAAGCAGCAAAGGTCCAGCACCACCAGCTGCCTGTTCCAGCTCGGTGAAGGGATGGCTTTTAGTCTCAAATGTTAAGTTTTTGGACAAAGTGAGCTAAAAGAACTGTTTGGATCTTCTGGTAGTGCTCACAAAGCCCCTGGGAGCCATCTTTCTTTTCCCCCAGCTGGAAACAGGTCTCTGTGATGAAGAGGAGCTTGGGGCAGTGAAGTAGAGACTGAGGTGTGTGTGAGAGGCTCTGTGAAGGGCTTCTTTTCTCTTCCTGCATGGTAAATGGGAGGGGTTAGGAGAAGCCAAATCATGTAAAATAGCAACACTGCATTTGTGGAGAAATGTAAATAGTTAACCATCTGAAGAAAAGGAAACTGCCTAATTGTAATGACATATATAAATATTTCTTTTGGCTATCAGGGCAGTGATAATACCTGATTGAGCCTTTGCAGTGCCAGTTCAAACAAAGGCCCTCCTCTTTAACGTCTTCTGAATACCTACCCTACCCTGATATTCTGACAGTGTGTCTCTTCATGTTCTGTCACGTAATTGCAGACTAGTCTCCAACAACCTCCCAAGTAATTTCTTTGTCTAATAAAGAAAGCCTTTTGTCACTGCTGGAAATACAAAACTATTTTTAGAATACATTGCCTACACATCTGTTTGGGTAAGTTCTCCTCTTCAATTCTTGCCAGCTGTTCATGGAAAACTTGGTCATGCAAATGGTCTTGATTTGCTGTCTTATTCTTGCAGGAAACTTTTACATTTTGAATAATGTTATGAAGATTTTTGGGTAGGTTTTCCCTGCTAGTTGCATGCAACCTATTTTATTTTTTTTTTCAGATTTTTTTTGCAGTGTGTCTACGGCCCATTAATAGCTTAATTAGTTTCAGAAGAGGCGTATGGTAATTTCTACAGATTGTGTTCATTTACTTTGGTAATGAAGCATGTTTTTCTTTCAGATGTTTAACTCTTGAAAAGAAAGAAACCTTTGAGCGCTCTGAGTTTCTGTTGTGGAGTATCTTTAAAGACGTGCATCTTACCAATCAAAAGAAAACAATTTGTATAAAATCACAGTTACCTGAGTAAACTAGAACAGCACTTCTTAAGCATCTAGAAAAGTGGTTTTGCTGTCTATTTTCTGGGGTTATATAATCCTCAAACAAGTGTCTATGCTCCCAAGGCCACCTTTCCTTTGTAAACGATCATTGCAACTTTCATAAGGATGTCTTGGTGTGTATCCAGAGCTCTTTCATGTCTGTTGTTTGGTGGACTTCAAAGTTCTGATGCTTGCAAAAATGGGAGGGTAAGCCATAGAAAGAATGAGGCTGGTTCTCACTTTCACTCAGGACATGCTTCTATTTTTTGCATGGAAATTGAATAGTATTGACCTAGAGAGATCAGGAGGCATGGAGGAAAATCTCACAGGGCTCAGGGTGTCTGACTGCCTGCCAGAGAGAATACTGAGTGTTGTGTGGGATTTGCCTCTATTGCTCTTAGTTGTCTTTAGGAACTGACCTACCTGGGTGTTTTCTTCTTGCTTGTCTGCTCTGTCTAAAAATCAGACCACCACAGCCTGTGAAGAGTCCCCAAAGGGTGGGTGTGCTGCATACCATTGGGGATATTTTTAGTAGATTGTGTTTGCTGACTGACTTAGTGTGCTATAAATACGGAGTTCTCATCTGGCATGCACTTTGCGTGTCTTCTAGTAACTTATAATAAATTCACCTAAGAATAATGGCAAGAAAAAACAAGCTGTTACAATTTATTTGGGTTTCTATGTGAAGTGTTATTTGTATAAAGCAATTATTTTGTAACATTTTAACAGTAAATGGCTTTTAAAACTAGTGGTATTCCAAACCACTTCCTAGTCAGGGTCCATAATTAATCCTTTTCTCAAATTGATTTATACTGCATTTTCATTATGGTTTTAAAAGTTGAAAGTTGAGTTTTTAGAGAGGTTAGTTGAGGATCTGGAATGCTGTCAATACTAGCAAATTACAGTCTTTGTTATGTCAATACTATCCCATGGCTTGAACATGCATAGGGGCTATTCTCTGGAGGAAAATGAAGCCTAGTTATGATTCTCCGGAATTTTTTTTCCTGAAGTATACGTGTATATACAATTTTTTTGGGTTGAAATATAGTTAAGGCACTTCCCATGTTTTTCTAGTTATTAGGACTCAAGGCAAAAAGGGGAAGATCCCATGTCTTATTAAAATACAGTTGCATCTGTCTTAGTATTGAATTTGACACAAAGTTGGAGGATGGGTTCTTGCTAAATTGTGCTGAGTGTAACCTAAATGCAGTTGTTCTGTGCTACTAAAACAAAAACTGTCAGAGCATACAGTAATAGATGTGAAGTTTTCCATGTGCAGCAAAGGAAAAGTCTGCTTAGAAGTGCTTTCTGCAGATTGCCTGAACACACGAGCAGTATTTTCAGAGTCTTAAATTTCTGTTACAATGAAATCTGGACCAATATGGTGAAAGTTTTTCAGAGAACTTAAAAAATAGATTGTCTCCCTGTCAAGAATCTAAGATTGTTCCTTAAAAACCATGTTGATTTTGAATCCTGGCTTCCTGCAGCCATCAGAAGTTTTACTTGTGGAATGAAGGACATCACTCCTCCTTTATTCTTCAGTGTCAATAAGGATTGAGTTGAATATGGATTGAAGTTCCAGTTTGGGGAAAAAAATCTTGTTTGTCTTGAGAAAATGCTGTGACCCTACCAAACAGGCCGAGCATCATCAGTTAAGCAGATTTCAGAGAGTTAATGGTGAATGATCTCCAGAATATAAGGAACAGTGACAATAGGTGAAATGTGGTTCTCTATGGCCATTAACTACTTTCACTGTGAGACAGTCCTCCTTGTCTTTGCTGCATCAGTAAGGATGACTAGAGTAGCCTAAAGCAAAGATGACTGAATTAGCCTAAGACGCCAGACTTGAGAATTTGCTGTCCATTTTTTTGTGTGTGTGGTTGTCCTTTGGGAGAATGAGTTTAAAATCCCACACCTGTGTTCTGAATACTGGAAGGCACACTGTGCTTGTGCAGCGACTGGCTCAGGGCTCCCATAGTTTCTTAAACTGGCTAATTGTGGTTCATACTCAGAGCTGTTTGTGATAAAGTTTCCCAAGAGGTTGTATGACTGAGTTCAGGTGTAAAGTGCCCAAATACAGGGTTAGTTATGCAACTTTCTTCTTTTTAAATTTTCACATTGTGATTTTGCAACCTTAATGGTAAGTCAGGGCTGGTTTGAGTGTTTTGGTTTTGGGTTTTGTTGGGGTTTTTTTTGTTTGTTTGTTTGTTTTTTTACAACCTTATCCATGTGGCTATAGTTGTTCGAGGTAGTCAGGTAAGTGTGGATAGATACTTGTTTTATTTTTCTACTGGGACTAGGACTAAGTGAATGTCAAGTAGATTGATTGGCTGAGTACAAAGCAGAGCAAAGAAGACCTGGCTTTTTGTTAAAGCTCTATCAATCTATTAATGAATTACAATTCCAAAATAATAAAACATAGTTGTAAAACTCCTTATTTATTGTTAAAGTCCTGTGGAAAGAAAATACTTTTCCACCTATGCAGTAGTGCCATAAGGCTGTTGCTGGCTGAAGAGAAATGATCTATAGAACAACAAATGAATGAAACCAGCATGCAAATCACATATGTAAAAGGACTGTGTGCTGTCAAAGAAACACCCTTTGAATATCTAATTTGGCTGTCCTAACATTTGCATACTAGATGAGTAGGATTTAGATATTAGATGACAAGTGTACAGGCATTTCCTTGCTTCTTAAGGACTGAACTACGTTACTCTTCAGTTAATTTTAATTGTGTACTTGCTACAGCTGAGCCTTGGATTAGTTTATATCTGAGTGTCTTATATCTGTGAATTTGTGTGTTTTGTAAGTGATAACGTTTTCAAAGACACACGATACTGAGCTTCTTTGTAACCATGGATGTGAAAAACCAAAGTGCTGAAAATGCTGTTGAAGTAAAATGCAGTACTGGAATAGCTTCTGCTTTGGAGAAAATACAGATCCCATTGCTAGCATAATAAACCGTGTACCAAAATAAACTGGTTTCCACACACTTGATAAGATCAAGATCCAGTGACAGCATAAAACCAGGGAGTGGAGGAAATGTTCCTTGGAAACATGTGACTAGTTCTGCAAACAAAGAAATAAGAAGGCTAATGCAAATAATGTGGGGTTTGTTGTGTAAGTGGGGGAAATGGATGATCCATTTGGCCCAGGTTATTCTCCTTTATATCTCTGCTGTGCCTTTCCAGTTGGAAAGCACACAGTTGTGTTCAGCTGATCAAGTCAGAAGGACATTCAGAGCTGGAGAGCAAAAGTTCCTTCTGGCAGGCTGGACTGGTATATATGACTTCCCTCTACAGGTGTGCAGGCAACCAACCTTTTACATGTATTTAAAGACATACATTTTGCTTTAAAGCTTCACTTGGAAGAAATGCTTGAAAGAGTTTTTAAGCTTGGATGATGTAATTTCTTCACATTAAACTGTTTAGTACATTGGGGAAATTATTAATTTATGAAAAGTGAGCTAGAATTAAGTCTGCTGAAGATGGCTTGGACTGACAGCAGTGTTGAGATTGTTCCTATCCACACATACTTAAACTGTCATGGAATCTGAAGTCATGGAGCACTTCTCAAAAGCAATCTAATTTTTAAATTCTGACCAGTGTTGATTCTCTTTTAGGGATTGTCCAGCTGTAGTTTTGACCACTGGCTAAATCATTCTTTCAAATACTTGTTCAATATTTGACCTTTTAACTTATTTATTATCAAGTGTAAGAGCAAAAAATTTCCAGGACCTTAGCTGTAGTCCTTGCTTTTAGAATAGTCAGTAGGAATTGATTTCTGTAATTTCTTGCAACTCTTGGAAAAAATTCTACTCTGAACAGTCTTTATCAATGCCAAGCATGACTTGCCTTATATTTGTTGTAACAGACATGGCAGTCTTTCTCTGCAAAACACTTGCTTATGTATGGCTGTTGCTTGATTTTTAATAGTGGGTTAATGATGTTGATTTTCACCTTCACTGAATTGGTATTTTATTGATGAAAAACATATACTTGGCAGCAAAGCTAGAAGTAGCCAGAAGCATCCAAAAATGAAATGGACTCTTATTAAAGTGTATTGGAGAATTGTTTCTCGTATTTTCTGTGTCAAAGTTGTTCCTTCCATCTCTGCCATACCACAAATGGTTCTTTAACTAATGAAAATGGCAATTGTAGTATGCAGAGTGTAGGCTGGTAATGAAGAAGGGTGTAGGGTGGTGTTGTATGCTGGTGTTTTTCTGAGTCTGGAAAGCTATGCAGCCGTGGTTTTGGTTTGGTGGTGCACCTGCATTGCTAACTATGCTGAGGAATAGGGTGCTGGGCTACTGTAGGATCATGGAATGATTGTTGAAAAGGATCTTAAAGATATTCTAGTTCCAACCCCCCCTGCCATAGACAGGGACAGTTAGACCAAGTTTCTCAGAACTCCATCCAGTCTGGCCTTAAACACTTCCAGAGGTGGGGCATCTACAACTTCTCTGGCCAGGCTGTTCCAGTGCCTCACCAATGTTGAAAACATGCACTGGAGAATGTGGGCTACATGGCTATTTTAGTACTGGAAATTACTGTTCCTACTTGCTCTACTATAATGAGCTGAGAATGGGAGACCTGAAGGTATTCTAGTCTAGGTGAGATGACACCAGTTTGGGGATTAATCTGCTTTTCCACTTGTTTTGTTCAACAGATACCTTAGCTTGAAGGTTAAGAATGCAAAAGTGATGCATAATTTGTCAATATGAGGAAGCCTCTTCAATAATTGCAAGTAGTCAAACATCTTTACTTTTATTTAGCTGTAGTATTTGTAACATGTACTATATTTTCCAAAGTGCTGCAAATACTAGTTATAAGATGCACCTCTAGGGAGTCCTATTTTTCTTTTTCCCATCAGGGATTTGCACTGTCTCTGGGCTGTTTCACACTGTTTCCTGTGGCAGCCTATTCCGAACTGTAACACTTTGTTAGCTGTAGCAAGCCAGCATTCTTAGAAATATGTTTAAAAATGAATGTTTGTATACAACATGTGGCTGGCCTGACACTATCAACAAAGATGCAGAAATAAAATGAGTGAAAAACACCCCAGGAAATGTTAACCTCAAGGGAAATCCTCTGGAAAGGATGCCAAATTTGTAAGCAGGAAAGAGGAGGAAAGGTCCCTATGGAATGCTGGTGTTTGTTACATTACTCTTACCTGGAGGGAATCAGGATACACAGATATGAGTGCTGATACAGTTGTTTTCCAATCTCTTAAACTACGATCCTGTGACACTAAACCTCTGTTTGTGTCACTTATTGAGAGCCTCTCCTATTTTTTCTTCTTTTCCCCTGCCCTTCTGCTGTTTTCTGTGTGGATGAGTCATCTTACTTGCAACACCTTTATTAGTAACTGAAGTGCTGTTGAAAACAAAAATAAATGTGCAGACGTACTGATTTAACTGGATCTTAAAAATACATAAACTCCCCAGTGTTTGAGTTTAGGACTTGTTTCTTTTTTTTTCCTTGGAAGACATGATTTTGAGTATTTAATTTAGATTTTAACTTCATTATTCAAGTTTTAACTAGCAGTTGTTATATATCGGTAGTGCTAATGGAGGAGTAAGATTGAAGAGAAACACACTGAAATGGATAATTAGTTCTATATCAAAGAACTAATTTAATTTGAGGCCTAGCTAAAACTACTACAAGAAGTGAAACAATTTTGATTAAATTCTGTATTTTAGGGATCTATTTTTTAGGTATTTTCTTGTCTCCAGTTTTTCTAACTTACATTTCCCCAAAACTGAAAATTGTGATGTAAATTTTGCTTTCCACTAGAAGTATCTCAAAGCACACATGAGTTGAAATGATTAAACTTACTTCTCCAAAGATCTAACCATGTAAATATGCTGTACGTGTAGCACAAGGCATTAAAGCCTGGAACTTAAATATCAACATACTAAGTTCTAATCCTGTTGGTTTTCTGTTCATACCTTAAGGATTTGTAAATTTACCAAATTACACGCTTGTAATTCGATTTCGGATGTGAAATTTCCTATAGAAATAGGAAAGGAAGAAAAGCCTCCAGACAGTACCTGATTTTTCTTGTGCTTTATGCTCCTGTAGTTTCTCTCTGGCATATTTAGCCTTGTGCTCCTCCAGGCAGTGATGATAAATGTACTATGTATGATGTCTTTAAACTATTGGTACAGCTAAAACACTGTGAAGACAGCTTTACTCAAGTCAGTGGATCTTGCACATGCTGAACTTTGGTATACTCACAAATCTGCCTTGAAGAGCAGAATCCCACTTGTCAGGAATTGTCATCTATAACTAACAAGGATTCCTTCCTCTTTTGAAGGAAAAGCTCTTTCTGTAATCTCAGTATCCATATCCTTAAATTTAGATTTATAGCCCTCTGCAGAAATTCCTAAAGAGCAACCACATTTTAATGGTGCTTTCCTAACCCTAAAAGTCAGTAAATGCTATGGAAATTGAACCCTGTAGCTGAGGAGTAGGAATATCACCACAAATACTTGTCCATAGAAGGGTAAATATGCAACGTATTGTATAGAGGAGTAAAGATACAACAGTTACTGTTATACGCAATACCTAAACATTGCATTTTCCTTTCTCACAGAGAAATGTTCATAACACTTGCAGGGACCTTGGTTCCTTGGACAGTTCCTTCCTGGCACTGGAATGCAGGATCAGGGGGGTTTAGCCCATTCCGAGTAGATGCTGTTTATCTATACTTACTTACTTACTTAATGGAAACTCATCTATTCCCTTGGGTATTTTATTTTGGCAGTGAATTTTGCCATTGGAAAAACTCCTAATAAACAAATTACTCAGAGTGCTTCACGACTGATTCCCAATTTTGAGAGCAGAAATTTGCAATTGATGCATTTTTATTAATGGGTAGCTCTTTCTTCATTACAAACATAAAGGGTTCCTTTTTAATTATACTTGACTCTGTCTAGCTGTTAGATACAATTTCAGTGATGCATAGAGCCTTGAAATGTAACTCAGAGCTCATTTTATTGCAATGTTAGAGTTCAGTATCTCTCAATTTTTTTGTCCGCCTACTTTGAGTTAGGCTTGTAGAAAGCTCCAATTAGGTAGATGTGTCTGACAGAAGGTAACCAGGGGTGGCAATGAAGAAAACATCATTTAACAATAAAGTAACTGTCTTAAAAAACTTAAATTGCTTGTTTCTGTCAGTGTCTGCCTGTCTAGCCAGATTCAGGAGGATGACTGGTAAGAGAATTCATTAAAAACAGACTTATGTAGAAAGTGATCTGGTGTTATTGTTTGTGTTAGCTGGCAAACTTGAAGCTGCTGCTTCTTATATAAACCGGAAAGCCAGCAGTAATTATTCTTTAAAACGCAAATCAGCTGTTTGGGCTGTGAAAAACCTTTCCCTAATACAGACAAAGGTATCACTGTGACTGTTTATACAAATTGGCACTGGTGCTGTATAAACAGAGGGAATTTCATGCTGGTTTCGTGCTCCCATATGCCTCATCATCCTGGTACACAAACTGAAATAGTTATCTTTGTGCCTTTAAGCCATGAATCTTGCCCAAAGGCCAAGAGTGAAAACCATTGGAAGGGCTCCATTCTGGCCTGGCTGCAGAAGACAGACCTCAAGTGTTAACACACATTTGTGTCATTGTTGTGCTATTTGGCTAACTGCACTTATAGCAGGAATAACAAAAGACTGGTAATCGAGGGTAGCTTGTTCGGTGTTTAAAACACGCTCCGGGGGAGCCATGGAGAGGAGGAGGAGGCGGCGGGATGTGTTCAGCACCCGCGCCCTGGACAGCTCAGCGGAGCCGCATCCGCGCCACTGCCGCCCGGGACTGGGGCTGCCACTGCCGCCCGGGGCTGCCACTGCCGCCCGGGGATGGCGCTCCGGTGGCCCGGGGATGTGGTTTGCTCCCGCCCGGGATTGGGGCTGCCCGAGGATGGCGCTCCGGCCGCCCGGGGATGGAGTTGCTGCCGCCCAACCACGGGAACTGGCCCAAAGCCTCTGGCTGGGCTACTGAGTTGGATTGGAAACACCAAGAGTTTGTGATTATTGCCCCGGTGCCCTGTGGTACAGAAAGCAGCTTTGACAGTCCTGAGAGTAGACCAGATGTACTTCCCTGGAAGGCTCTTTGTAACTCTTAAGTCTGACTCGTAGTTGCGTCTTTATTTTTTTCCTATTTTTTTTTAACCATAATTGGGTTTCAAAAGTTCAGTCTTCATCTATTGGTTCATTTTCATCTTAGAAAATAGGTTTTCTTGTCATAGCTTTCCAAGACATTGCTAAGGTATCTTCCTTGTTCTTAGTTTCATCTCTGTAGTTTGTTTTTCATGCGGTTTAAGGACTTTCTGGAGCTAGTTCTCATTTTCTGCTAAAAGTTTTGATAAGCTTGTAGTTTCAGCTGGACTTCCCTGCTTGGTTCCTTACAGTAAGTGGAAGTAGAAAAAGAAGAAGCAGATCCTTTCTGTTCTCACACTGTCTGTTCAGTTTTCTTTGACACTGTGTGACACCACTTTTTAAAAATTAGGTTAATAAAGTATTTGACCTTAAATGTTTAAAACCAGGAGAAATTTCTGATATGTTTTGAAATTATTTTTAGAAAGATGCCTAGAGTAGTAGGAGGCTCGCTGAATGATTAACCTTTTGAAATAATGTTAGTTTTTCTTGACACAAAAATAAAATCTACAAGGTGGTATTCTTTTGAAAAGGGATAGTTTTGCATCCAGTAAAGTTGAGGTTACAAGACAAGATCCATCTTCTGTGTGCAGGAAAAAGAACAAAGCATGTAAATAATTAATTTCACTTAATGGCTTTCAAAGCCAAGATGGAAAACACAGTAATACTTTGATTCATGTGTGAAAACAAGTTTTGTAAATACTTTAGTGACTTTTTTCCTTTCTTTTTCTGAACTTGCTGAAAAGAGCTATGCACTTTCATTATTTTTTTCATACTGTTAAGTGTAGTTTATTTAAGATAGTATGTGCTTCTTTTCTTCCTTACTGTTACCTTTTTAGAAATGTCTTGCAGGATTTTCCTTAGAGGTGGGAATCCTAAGTAAATATTAATTCCTTTTTATGCTGAAGACCTTTCAGTAGACTACCATACCATATACCAGCTTCTTTGAGAACATTGGCGACTTTATTCATTTTTCTACTAAACAAATAAAAAGGGGAACCCATGTGCACTTCTTGCACTCCCTCCCTACTGGAAGAAATAAAGTGAAATTAAGGAGGAAAAGAAAATAAACTGATTTTGCTCTTTCAGTTGTAGGAGTACATGAAAAATGGAAATCCATCATTAAACACAATCAATATTAGAGTTTTCTCAATGTCCTGGGAAAGATGTGCTTCCACATTGCTTGTCCCTAACATGGGTAACTTTGCTTTGTTCAGGTTGGACCTCTGCCATGTGTCTGGGAAGTAGGGCAAGTTGTTGGGTAATTCCCAGGTTTGCACTCCACCTTTCAATATTATTTTTTTCCTCCCCTTAAACCTGCTTCATTTGAGACATGATATATAACATAATTTTATTTATAAGTCAAAGGCTTTTACTGAAGTCACATTCTAGAAGTTATTTCCCTGGTGTTCTGATTTCTTAGGTTTGGTATAAGAACAGTTTGTTCCCTGAGTAGTTACAGAAACATACGGAGATTGGACAGTGAATAAAATGCTATTTGTATTTGCATGGTTGGGGGTGGAGCCACCATATGCATCTACATTTTTATAAATTTAAAACCTATTTTAATAGATTAGCCAGTGCAAGACAAAAGCTAGTAGTTTTATAAGGGTTTTTTTTCCTTGCCTTGTTTCAGTTTCTATCTGAAAAACTGCCCCTGAGGGAATAGAAATTGATAATACAAGTTGTCATAACTGGTACTTTAGAAGATGTTCCTGTATCTTTTATGAATTGCTTGCGTGCAAGCCATTTGTCTATGAAAAAGCTGACCCTATGAATACATTTGAGATCAGGATTTTTATCTAAATGGATTTTAAAGACTCAGATTTGTGCAGATTCTTGCCAGAATACTAATAGATCATAATATTGTTCTTTTAGTACTTGGAGTTGATTCCAGAAGACTTGCAGTTATTTTGCTGGTTGGTACTACCCTCAACTTCTTGACATACCAGCCTAGGCCAATAGCAACAATAACCTGCTGCAGGATTTATAATCCCACCTAAATTGTAGGTTAGAAACATGCTGACTACAGTTTAACTAGGAACTTGTTAAACTAGGAGCAGAATTTCAGTCTATCCGACCACATTTTTTGCAAAGTACCTGACAGAGAGTGTCAGGCCAAAGTCTTCTATTTGCAGAACAAGTTCAGCATTCACTCATTTTTCAACCTAGAGCTGGAGAAACTCCCTGAAGGATTAGACAGCTGTGAGTTTTCTGTAGCATGCCCACTGCCTTGTGATGTCTTCCAAATAAAAACTGCTATTGTAGGTTACAGGATTAATAGAATGAATGGTACAATATCTACACAGTTCTGGAAAGCAAAGACATAATTCTAGCGGTTTAAATGGCATTCTCACTGCCCAAACCCAGGAATTGTATTGAGTGTTGCTTCATCTCAAGGGAAAAAACCCATAAAAGTTGGTTTTTCTTATTGGCACATCTGGTTTACTGATACCTGATTTGGGGGTTGGTCTCTTCTCCCAGGCACTCAGCAATAGGACAAGGGAGCACGGGGGGCTCAAGCTCTGCCAGGGGAAATTGAAGTTGGAGATGAGAAAAAAATTCTTTCCAGAGAGAGTGCTCAGGCATTGGAATGGGCTGCCCAGAGAGGGGGTGGATTCCCCATCCCTGGAGATTTTTAAACTGAGATTGGCCGTGGCACTGAGTGCCATGATCTGGTACAGGGACTGGAGTTGGACCAAGGGTTGGACTTGATGATCTTGGAGGTCTTTTCCAACCCAATCGATTCTATGATTCTAGTCTATGATTCTATGATAGAACTGCTGTAAAGGACAGGTGTGGCAAGACCTCCTCCAGAGGGGGGAAGAGTGTACTTTTGTGATGACCAACAAGAATGCCAGGCTTCCCACCGAAGCTTTTTTTATTAGGTGTTCTTGAAAATGGGACTTAAAGGCAAGTTTTAAAAAAAAGTTATGAGATAAAACAACAAAGCCTGGAGGCAGAGGCTGCCCTTTATGTGCCTATGGCTTACTTCTCAGAACTCTTTAACACAGACAGAGTTTGCTCTGGAAGAACAGGAACAAGTCTATCTTTTCAACAGAGCTGTCTCAATCTTGCTGTTTTATTGGTGGTCTTGGGCAGTCCAGTGGCGTAGTGGAGAGCACTCCGGTCTCTGACTCCCAAGGTCGGTCTCTGACTCCCAAGGTCGTGAGTTCGAGTCTCAGTGGGACCGTTCCCAGCAGTTCAAGCCTCCCTGCCATCCGATCCCATCAGACCTCGGATGCAAAGCAGGATCAGCCTCGGTTCGTACCGGGTGCTGTAGATAGTCCTAAGGACTTCACTGTCACTGTCCAAGCTTGCTCGGCCGTGGCAAATGAACCTTAGGACTTAAACGGTGGGGCCAGTTCTGCGCACGCTGTGCCTCACCTGAAAATCCACTGCGCAGGCTCGGAGGGCACACGTGGGGTGAGCCCTTCCCAAATCTTCGTTCGTGAAGATTGGCCATTATATTGGTGGTCTTGCTGTGAAATCTATCACTGCTCCACTCATCTGTGTGCAGGGGACTTACCTGCCTTCTGAGGGCTTCTCAGTGGATTTTACGCTGTGTCCATGAGGGAAACAGCTCCTTTGACCTCTCCTAAAATCTGAAGTAAGAAAGCTGCCTCAGAAAACCGGTAATAAGGTTTACGTGTGAGAGATTTATCTTTCAAGAGCATCATAGGGACTTTTATTTTATAAGGCATTTGGAGTAAATCTTCTGTCTACTGAAATGGAAGTCTCTTTGAGGGACTAACGTTCTCTTAGATAAAGCAGGAAATAGAATTTGAAACAGAAAAATGGCTATGAATTATGTTGTTAATTCTTAAAACCTGGTTTGTGAAAAGTAACAATGTGACAATTCAGTTCCCAAATACTTAGCAGTACAAAATCTTCCTTGCTTGGGCAATGATTTGCTTAACTGAAAGTGCCTTTTGAGAATTACAATTTTTTCATGGAAGATTTTTGAAATTTGTAAATTTTTTCAATCTAGAATGAAGGGTACTGTGGGAAAATTGATATAAATCTGTCTCGCTAATAATTGTGGCATTTGGTTAGTAGTAGTAGTAATAATCCTGAGTGGTAATAATCCTGAGCCACTTCAGGACTTTAGATGTCTAAAGGGATAGATTTATACATTTTTTTAAATGAGTGCTTTACACTTAAAAAGAAACATGAGTCTGAACAGAATTAAATCCTCGTTGTTTGGGAAGGGCTGGGTGTTGGGTTATTTAACATGTATCATGGAGGTTTTGTTTCCTCAAGGAAGGTTTTTGCAGCTGAAGCAGGTATGTAGTACACATTTGGGGTGCACCCTTCATTAGATGTACTCTTTTTCTAGAAGTCCACAGTATTTTGGTGTGGGTGGGTTTTTTTGTTTGCTTGTTTTGTTTTGTTTATATCATGGAAGGATTTCCTTAAATGCAACTTACTGGTCTTTGCCCTCTGGCTGCTGCTTTGATCCTGCCAGTCTTCCTTTTGTTTTACACACTGCTGGCAGCTGGCTAAGCAGGTGGAGGGATGAACGTGTAAGTCAGTTGGGGGAATGCAGGCTCAGACTCTGGCATTCTTTATGCTGCCATCAAGAACTGTTCTCATTGAAGAGTTATTTAATTCTTTCAAAACCAGCTTTTTTTTTTTTCACTGAGCATTATATATGTTTTAACTGCCCAGTCACTGGATTTATGGATCTGTGCTAAAGCTTGCTAACTCATTAGGTAAGGCTCTGGTGAAGAAGGCAGTGCTATATGGAAAGGCAGAGCAAATTTGTGTCATGATTTACTTTTTCTGTGACCCTTGTCTCAATGTCATTGTGGGCAAATAGGCATTTTTATATAAGGTGACACCTAGAGGCTTGACTTTCTGTGTAAGGCAGGGTGAGTCTCTTACTGCCTTTCTAAAGTATATAATGGAGACATTGCTCCCATTGTAACCATTGCTTTTACTTGTCTGTTTGGGAGTATAAGCTCTTTGGAGGAGGGACTAACACATATATGGGAACAAACATTATTTATAGCACTTGGCATGCTTTGATACTGATTTAATAAGGGCATTCCTGAAATTGGAGCAATCATGGTTGTTAAAAAAAAACAAAACAAAACCCACAAAACCCAAACAAACCCCAATGCTCTTTCTTCTTAAAATATAGTTTATTAGAGTGCTGCAGTTTCGGGCTATCTCAGTATTCAAACTGAAGACTGTTCCCTTTTTTTATGAGTATTTCTATATCAAAGGACAGATCACGATTGTGTTTGAACAGTGAAGAACAAAACATACTTCTTAAATAGCTGCAGGTTCTCTTACCTTCAGTAGCCTTATGGATGACTAAAGCAATGAAAGCATATAATACTTTACATAAAATATCTAATTAGATAAGGAAAAGCATTTGACTTAAGATGTCAGTTTTTGAACTGCTGAAAAGTCAAAATACAATTTCATCTATTTTTTTCCAGCTGCACATGCCTGTTAACACTTATTTGCAGTCTCTGCTCTGTGTGTGTATGCATGCATATGTGCATCTTATTAGTGTGATCTGGTTAATGTAAGCTAGATCAGAATCAGAACCAGAATCAAACTATTCTGAGTTGGAAGGGACCCACAAGGATCATTGAGTCCAACTCTTAAGTCAATGGCCTACACAGGGGATTGAACCCATGACCTTGGACGTTTCTCTTCTGAGCATAGATTTTTGAAACAGGTAACTAATCAAATTTCTCAAAGCTTGTCTGATAGACCAAAGCAGCAGTTGTAAATGGCAAAAAATAGAAAATGTGTAGTAGCATTGTTTGCAAAGGTTATTTAAAATGTGAATGATACAGAAAATATTTCTTAACAGTTTGTTCAAACAGTGACATCTTACACATGCAAAAGCAAGAACTACATTGCTGTGGTAGGAATGGTGTAGTATGTCACTTGAAAGTTGTGGGTTTGATTTATGAATATTCTGGAAGATTTTGCATATAAGTCACTACCTTGATTTTCTTCAGCTTTTATTGACAATAGTTAAGAAAACTTGGTTGGAGGGTTATATCCGTGACTTAGTTCTGTCTTCTTCTGAACTAACTATGCAACTTCTTTGCTGTTCCTCTTACTAGGCATTTTGCATCTTTTCTTCACGATGGTACATCCACAAATGTTCTTAAAAGACTCTGTCTTAGAAATAGGAACTTTTGCAAAAAATAGTAATTATATTATGTAGATATGTACCATTCAAACTTCAGAAAGTGCTCTCACATTTTATCAAATTTTTGACATAACTCATGTTAAACACTCGAATTACGTTATTACTGAGGGATTTAATGGTCTGATTTCAGTGTGCACTTTTGAAATTATGTGTTTTGTAATCAACCCTGGGAACTCTCCCCATCTGGTAATATTCTCTTTAATTATGTTAAAAGTTTGGCTTCTTATATTCCAACACCCTGGTTTTGGCAAAGTCCATACACCAAGGGAAACGTTTTCCACATTGGAAGAACAGAGGTGTCATTGCAGAGTGAACTTATCTTAGTTGAATTTTCCATTTAAAAACAAAATCTTGCTTTATGATAACCAGAAACATCAGTACTTTTAAATAAAAAGTTAATCTTGAAACAAAATTCCTTTGTGCTAAGAATGAACAGTATTTTTCAGCCTGGACTTTTCTAATAAGCTCAGTTCTTATAAGCCATACTTTTACTCTGGAAAAAAACCAACCCAAACAAAAGAAAAAAAAACAAACAACAAAACCCAAACCAACCAACCAAGCAAACCTAAATACACAGCCAACTGAGGATATGTACTTTACTCTCGCCAGTTTCAATGGATGAAAGTGAATGAATCCATAGGTTAGAGGTTTACCTGCTGATTTAACAAACTGGTATCTTCTGTAGAAGACTGCTCTTTTGTAAAGAGGGAAAATACAGAGTATAATAACACAGGAAAGTCTGCTGTTGTACTTAGGTAATGAAAATGCTTGTGTGTGTGATTAAAAAAATTAGATGAAAAGCACAAGAAAACAAGTATGCATCGAAACATTTGTCCTTGACTTTCTTGAAACTGCACTTTTCATAGATAAAATTCTTCTGTTATACTGAGTAATAAATGTAATGATAAGTACTTTTGGTATATAATTTAATGTTGCTGTCCAAAATAAGTCATTGTTATGTTTCAAATTAATAAATACATTCCTGGGAACATCCCACATAATAATTTAAGTTTTTACTTGCTTATATTCTTCCCAGATGTAAACTTTTCTATTTTGTACTCTGACTTTTTTGTCATTGATTGGTTTTCCCCTTTTTTTTTTTGTCACTGCTACCTCTATTTCTACAGGAACGAGTAGGTTATTGGTAAGTATTTCAACTAAATCAGACTTCACAAAGTTTTGCCTTAGTGAGGACTTATTTTTTTTGCCCTCACTTACTTTGGTAAAAACTTTGTAGCCAACAGACCAATTGTCTGTAAATGCTGTGCTTTCTCAGGTCTCCATTATCGTCTTGTTTGTGTAGTAGAGTAATAGTTCTCAGATTCTCCGAGAGACTGACTGTCTTCTGCATGCTTTCAAGCAGCATCGTTATCTGTGCTGTCTTCTAAGATGCTGCCTTCTCCTGGGGCTTGCTCCTTTGTTCCTGTCTGCTGCGTTTCAAGTGCAGTGTTTACTTTGTCTCTCCCATTTCTTTTTTTTCATAACACCTCCTGTGCATTTTGGCCAGTTTGCTCAGAAGACTTCTCTGCGTCCAACAAGGTGCTCTGTTTCACGTGTTCAGTTTAGTCATCTTTGTCCACCATTATTCAGCCATTTTCACATCATACCTCTTCCCTTTTAGCTATCATTAAATAAATTATCAGCATGGTATAGCCACCCTCTCCTCTCTTATTATTGTGCTTCGTGTAGTTTTGATCAGATTTGTTGTGCCGTACAGAGATATTTAAGTCTGTGCATTTTGAAAAAGCAGGACTTAATTCTTCTGATCTGGAGCAGCTCTTCCTATACTCTCTTTTAAAGGATGTGATTTCTGAAGGAATCTTTTTTTCAACCCTAATATGTTTTTGAAGGTAATGACTTTATTGACGATGTGAATTAGCACAGGGGAGTGCAGACAAACTGGTTCCCTGCACTTAAAAATCTGTAGTTGTCTTGCCAAATTACCAAGTTACTCAAGAATTGCCTTCTTCTGGCTGTAGAACACAGTTGTCCTGTCTCTCTTTCTCAACTTGCGTAGTGAAATGATGAGTGGAAAAACATTTTTCAGGTGTTTGAAGAAAATACTGCTCCAGGCAATAAGAGAAAATTGAGGGAGTAGTAAAATTTAAAAGAAAAAACCAAATATGTAGGTTCAGGAGAGATGAGGAATGAAAGAGAATTGTTCCTTCTTGAACTGTGATGGGTTGGTTAAGAAAGTTGGATATCTCTGAAGTAAGGGTTTTCAGGCACTTCATTTCCATAAAGTTTTCAGACCTCCATGCTGGCCTGCAGTGAATTATTTGTCATCATCTGGTAATGCAAGAACAGAGCTTGTTTGACAGGTTAATATTGCAGGCAAGTGTAAATAAAATACTTTCATGCCCAGAATGGTTGACTATACTTTCTGCCTACTTGTTTTCTGAACAGAGTAGTCATTTTGGCTCCAAAATGTCTCACCTCTGGCTGAGCTGCGTATTCAGGCAACAGCTCAGGTCTGTAAGATATCAGCCAAGTGGCAAGAGCCCTCACTTGTGTACAGAAGGCTCTGAAATGGTGGTAGGATCAGTTTCTTTCCGTACCACTGCTAACAACTCTGCTGGTGTGGCTAGAAGGGGACCTTGTTCTTATCTCTGCTCCCAGAATATCTGACAATGAATAGACTGGAGAGACAGGAAAAGTGTCTTTCCTTTGTTGCCCCTGGGTTTTTTTGAAGGAGACTCATCACACTACATACAAGAGAGAGAGAGGAAGTGTGTTCCCTTGGGTGCTCTCCCCTGCCTCCCTCCTTTGGGAAAGGTGCGGTGGAAATGAATGATACTCTTCTGGGGAAAGTCTTGTTAAAGTGGAGTTTTTGGTTGCTAGTTGAAAATATACTTCTCAATCGTAGCAAGCAGACAGCTAAAATCATTTGGGTTTAGGGTGTGGGTGGAGCCGTTTTTGCATGAAAACTGATGCTTGCTCTTGCCTTTAAATCTGCCAAATGCAACCTCCAGGATAGGCTCATATTCACACTTGTCTGTCTTCAGCTGCTTCTGGTCCATTGAGAAATTTCTCGTATGGATCTGTGATGGGAGGGGTGCGAAGTGTCTGAAATGCAGGTAATAAAGCATTGAGTTAAAGACTGAATTAATAGCTTACAAGTCACTTTAAAAACTGTTCTTGTTTTTGTGCTTGTCAGTTTGAAAGTGCAGAGACTTGAGGACTTTGGATGAAGGAGACTTGAGCACTCTCTCGCTTAGCTTGACTATAAATCCCTTTGGATGATAGGGTGGGGGTAAAACCCACCCACAAACACAGGTGATGCCAAGGAGATCTTTCCTCCTTCATCTGGGTGCCTGCATTGATCTGAAATGTCACCCTTAAAACACTGTTCCTCTAATAACAGCTGTTCTTATTTCTGTATTAAGGCTTGAAACGAGTCTTTCCACAGGTCTTTCCCACCTGCAATTTCATCTTCTTTTTTGCAAGTTATTTTAGAATGGGACTTTTTTCTCATTTTTAAAGGTTACAACTTTTATTCAGTTTCTAAAAATGTGCAGTCTCAATTATCATCATCATCATCATGTTACTTTTATATTAATATTAGACACCTGAAATTGGGCAGTTCATAAAGGCTTTATTTATGAATAAAAAAGTGTCTTGTTCAATTTCTCTTCTTCATTCTACACTGCGTTATTTTTCAGTGATTGCTACTGAAGATCTCACTTTCCCAATTATGAAGATGAAGTGAGCTGACAAAGTTATGTAATGCCATTCTGTCTTTCATAACTTTTTGCTTAGGAGATGAAGTATTATCCAAACATATCTTTTCTAATTATTCTCTGGGCTCCTTAACTAAAATAGTTCAGGTTTGTTTTTATTCCCCACTTTACACATCCCCCCTTTCTCACTGAGTGCTGGGGGAGTTTTAAATTGAAAAACACAAGAGAAAATCCCGTGTTTCCCTCAAGGAATTCACAAGTTTGTTTACTTCGGTTTTATGGGACAGAAGTGGGGAAGAAAACCCCACTAGATTATGAGCCCAAAATCACTGAGTGCTGAGGAGAAATTATTTGTGCTTATCCTGCTTCAGTTTTCTAGAAAAGACAGAGCTTGGGACATTTGTGTTGTGTTCCTTATTTCTATTTGATTTCCTATTCTCTCCCACATTGAGGGGAGTATTTCTTTATTTCATCTCCAGAAGTCTTTCCAGATGGTGCTGTTCTCGTGGCGTAGACAATTGACAACATAAGGAAGGATGGAAGCTGGAGAACTAGATGTATCTTTTCACCAAGACGTTTTCTTCCTTAGCAAAAAGGCATCTGTACATAAAATGACAAACTTTCTCCGAATGGCTACTTGTATTTGCAGCTACAGCAACTAGAAATTCTCCTGTAGAACTTTCCCTAGTAATTGGTAATGCTCTTTCTTCTTCCTTCTAACCTAAATGTTTTAAATGATAGTTTTTTGTTCTTGAATTTAGTATGAATGATTTTCGTGTTGTCCTTGATGGTTGGGGCAAACTTGCTATGTAAGATGTTATATGCAACGTGCTTCCATGTACAAAGCTTGATAGTTTGAGCTTACAGAATTACTCACTCTATCTTTCCACTTCAGCTGTCTGAGAAGACAGAATTCTGTACCATATAACTGATAGATTCTTCTTTTAAGTTTCACAAATTAGTTTACAGAAGAAGGGAGTAACAGAAGTTTGACTTGAACAGGACTGTTACTTCACTGAGAATCTCAATTATTTCCATTTATTTTTCTGCTGTTCTTACAATCTCACTTTATAGTCTTCTATATATTTGAATGGGAAATGAAGAAGTTGAAGAAGTAGAGCATGGCAATGCATATGGCAAGGTTGGAGAGAGGACAAGAGGAATAAAAGGTTTAGACATCAAGGCCTGTGAAGGAAGATTAGAGTAACTTGGCTTTTTTTCAGGCTACAGGAAAAAATGAAGGGCACACACTTTCCAGCATGAACATGTGTTTTATACTGAGCACAGCTGCTGTGACTGTTCCATGTCTACTGGACACATAAGAAGTAATGATCTTTTTTTGTGTGTCCTGTATTGTTTGCTTTTAGTATCATTATGCAGGCTTTATTTGTGTGACAGTAATGTTGCATACCACCCTCATACCATCATCTTTACTGGATGTTGTGCTTCCAGATTATCTATACATCTTTTTCTAAGTACCAAAGAACAAGTGTGAGTACGTAAGTAACATTTGTGAGGCTTCTTATTGTCAACTATATCTTAGAAAAAGTGTGTGGATGCAAGGATTTCTCTTACAACTTCTTCAAATGCAAAACAAGGTGGATTTACCCATCTTATTTGAAAACAAAAGGATACAAAGACTTAAAATACTAATATGTTGCCCACTTATTTTAAAAGAGCAGCTACCCTCATTATACTTTGTTAGGCTTTGGCAGTGTTCCAGTTGATGTTTTCTGCTGAAAAGTTACTCTGATCAGGCTGATTCAGTCTTATGTGTTGTTTCAGGTTTCATTTGTGCTTACTTCTTGCTTACAACTGTTTAATATTGACTAAAATAATTATTTGTTCTTGTGTGCAAGTCTAATACTGCTTTAACATGTTTTCTTTATGTGCAATTCTATGCAATTCTATGACACTTTGCACTGTGTTGTCTGGAAGCTCTTAGCTCTTTTTTTTTTCTCACCTCAAACTAGAGATTCCAGAATAATTGCCAGTAGGATTTTGCAAAAATTGTAGAGGTCCAGGAGTTTGTTAGTTGGATGCTCTATGTTTGCTCCACTATGCACTGAGCAGCAAGTTAAGCAGTCTGATGTTTGCAAAGCAAGGCAAACACAGTAAGATATCTCTAACAGGTTGAAATTGGTATTGACAGAGTGAGTGGCCACCCATCAACCTGTCCATGTGGGTAGTTTTTAAGCCTACTAGAGATGAAAATTATGAGTTTGGTTGATGGATATGAGAGAAGATGGGTTTTCTTGGCTAACTGAAGGTTCACTTGCAAAAGATGGTGGTGTCTCAAAGAAGTGATGCATTCAGGAGAGAATGAGAGACAGAATCCACCTCTGATACACCTCTGATACTTGGGTATGTTTAGTTATTTCAAACTTTCTGTGCCACCTTGGAATTTTCTAGTAGCTTTCTGTTCTGCCTCCATTTCTTGTAACTGTACTTTTTTCCAGGATTTTGGTTTTGTTTTAAGTAATGTGTTACTTTCAGTACTGTAATCAGGGTTGTGAAACTAGATGATGGGAGCTTGTAAGAATTTGGTTCCCTGCCTGTTAAAGATGCAGTTGGAAAAGTCAGCTAGAGGTGTTTGCTCAGTTCTCTGCTGTCCTTCCGTGTGCAGTGAAAGGGGTGAGAGGCAGTTCTGCGACTGCCGGGTTGTATCGCTGGCAGCGCTCTCTGCGATTGGAGAAGGAAGGGCAGCTTTGCAGTGATACACTGACAGTGATGGCACTAATACAAAGGGGATAGTATGGCATCTTGGATAAGGGATGCTGTGAAACCAACACCTTCCTAAGACCTGGATATTTACCTAGAACTGTGCGTTCTCTTGTGCTCTCCTTGTAAAGAGAGTGAGAAAGTAGTGAAGTTTCGCAGCTTTTAGAAGAGACTGCACGTGATGGGACCTCATCTGATTACTACTTCTTTGTTTTCCAAACGTCTGTGAATGCATTGTTTATCTACAAAACTCAGTAAAACAAGTCTTGTAGAGAGCAAGTTATTTCTGACCTGTTGTTGATTGTTAAAGTCATGTGAAACTTTCTTTAAGTTATTGGAATTGTTCCATGAACCTGATGGTAAAAACAAACATAGGCTATAAATGTTGTTAGCCTGCTGGGCAGGAGTACAATAGAGTCTTTGTTCTTACTAAGTACTTAATTGTAAACTGGGTCATGAAACTATTGCCTTCTGATTTGAGAAAAAGTGGGAAAATACCAGCTTTTTTTTAAGGACCTTTACCTGACTTGTGGACAGTGTTGATTGTTCACTTATTCGTATTTTTCAAAGGCAGTTAAAGTAAATATTGTGTCTGCAGTCAAAATAATCTGTTCTTTGGGTTACTAAATGAATTGGAAATAGTAATTTCCTTCACACAAAACATACACTATGCATCTTTTGGAAAAGATGGCTAAATCCAGGAGCTGGTTATTGCAGCAGAACATTGTGAAGGAATAAGAAATCGGATTTTGCTTGCATTTGAAAAGTGTTTCAGCAGGTGTTGTGAGTCCAAGGCTCTTTTTCTGTCGTTATGCTAGTCTTTACCATGCAGCTGATTCTGGACACTGAGAAAACATTTTCCACATTTACCCCTGTCAGCTAAGTTGCTCCCTAAGGCTTAGTTAGGTATGATATCCTCTACTCTTTGGGTTCTTCAGTTCCACATGCTGAGTAGAGCTACAGCAGTCAGGTATCCCAGACCTGCTGTGTTAGGAGGATATTTGTATTGTTTAACCATTACCTTCAGATCTCCCTTGACATGGGACAAGCCACAAGATAACATATTGATGCAATACTTACTATATTGCTAGAATGCCGGACGTATGGACTTTATTAATAACACTGTTAACTTTAGCAATGGTTCTGAGGAGCTGTCGGTGGTTGTCCCTGCCCCCTGTCACACCCAGTTACAAGTGCTGATGACCCCGGGGAATAAACTTGGAAGAGTTCTGTCCAGAAAGTAGAGAGAACCTGTTAATGACTGTCTCGGTGCTTAACTAGCCATGAACATAAATGTTAACCTGCTGTAAAGCAAACACTCCCTTCTGTCACAGCAGGACTCTGCAGCATACAAGGCAGTTACTGGCTTTTTCACATCACACTGTGTTGTCAATTATGTCTTATAGAAGCATATAAATGGGGATAATGCACGGGTCTGAGGTCTAGTCCAAACCTAGTTATCAGCTGCATTAGGCTGATAAAAACTGAGTGAAAATTTACCCTGGGTCAGTTCTTGAGGAGAACCATAACAAAACAGCAGTGGGTGAGTTTGGGTGTTCAGAGGACTGAGATACTAATTTCGATTTTAGTCATGTTGAGATCATCCTTGGGGAAGGAGGCTCCACAGTGGCTGAAAAGTCACTGATAAAGCTTTCTACGAGTAAATTACGCCTTTCAGCTTCTTTCCAGAAGGTGTGTTTGGCTGTTGTATGCTTATCATTAACCTGGGGTTTTAACTGTTGTTTGTAAAGATGTGGGTTGGGGGACGAGGACTAAAAATAGGGAGAGAAGAGCCATATTTCAACTGAAGTGTAAGATTGACACGAAAAAGAAATAGATGTGAACTGCTTATGACTAAAAGGGGAAGAATCAGAACTGTACCTCAGGAAGTGGTTTTCAGTACATGTGTAGCTGCTGCCCTGAGTTCCTTATGGTTGTTACTAGCTGTCCTCTTTGACTTGCTTCCTATTAGCTGCCCTAAAGAAACAAATCATTGTCCTGATAAAGGGAGTGCAGTACTTCTATCAAATGCTAATGCTTCGGGTTAGTTGCTTGATCTACATCTGGATAATAATTAACAGTAAAAATGAAAATTCTCAGGCATCAGTAACTTGAAAGTACAGCATCAAGTCACTTGTCATCCTTGACTGACTCTGTTCATTGTGGACTCCCAAGGTTAAAAGTACAAAAGTAAGGGGCAACAGACTAAAACATGTGGGAGCAAGCCCAGATGGGCATGTTGGTGGAAGGTGCAGTGGCTTTTTATCCAGGCCTGCATCGTTACTTTTCAGCAGCATCAGAAAAGTGTGCCTTTGCATTGAGTGTGGGCATAGATACTTTTGATGAAAGTTGTCCTATTGGACAACTTACCTGTAGGTATGCTCCTTAGCAACTGTTATGCATCAAGATCCATGTTGGTGCCTTTTTGTCTCTTCACTGGTGTGTTAATTATTCAGCTGATAAAAATCTATCAGGCTTTTCTTAGACTTCTCTGTGGACCATAAATCTTGTCCAGCTGATCTTGTCCTTTAACTGTAAGAGTGCTGTCTTTGGTAATGACATAAATTAAGGTATTAAGCACTTTTGTCATAGACTATTATGCAGTTGCATCACAATCCAGACTGTCTTAATTATTCTTTACCCCATGTTGCCCGAGGCTGTGACCTCAAAAGCTAAACAAGTCGTGCTTAGCTAGGATGAGAGAGTCAAACAAATTCAGTGCTACAGGAAATATTAGTGATTCAGTAAGTGAGGCAACACTCCTGAGTTAATGTTTTCCCAGTGCCCCAAGCCTGGTAACAGAGATGCTGCAGCTTGTATAATGAGATGTAAAACTGAGATCCTTGGTTAAAGTCTATGCAATTCTTACTAAAAATAGGCATGTTAATTCAGAGTTCTTGCCCAAGTTCAAATTTTCATGACTATGTGCTTTACACATTTCTAATGTCTGTATTACTAGTGTCATATTATCCTCTTCCTCATGTCCTAAACCGTTTGTAGGATTGTTGGGAAAGTTTGCATTTCAGAGGTGCTGACACATTTGCAATTGGCAACAGAAGGATTTCCAGAAAAAATTGTCTATTTGGAGATCTTTTGAAATCAAGGGAATCATATTTATGTAAGAAATGTCAGGGCAAAACTGAAAAGCTTCCAGATTTTTTTTCCTTTCTTTTAATATGTGCAGAATAGCTTTTTGGCTTGAATATACATATTTGCTACATGGTCGAGTGTACTCACATGTACATATTTTTATTTTCCATAGGATTCAAGTGCCCTGTATGTTCAAAATTTGTATCTTCTGACGAAATGGATTTACATCTTGTGATGTGTTTGACAAAACCAAGGATAACCTACAATGGTAAGAAAGTAGTAAGCTGATAATTATTTATTCATTTTAAACATTAGAGTGATAATAGTTCTTTACATAATAAGATAATCTGTTACCTTATTAGTGGACTCAGAAATTATGTATGGTTTTTTCATGTTTATTTTTTCAAATTCCTAAGAACTCAGTCTTTTTATACTGCATGCCAATATAATTTGCACTGTGTTCTGCAAATATAAAATTATTCTTATTTGAGTGTGTATTCCATTTTTTGAGCATTGGTCAGTGTGTGTTTAGTGTCCACTTGAGATATGTGTAGCTTACACGCCCTGGTCTAATGCCATCAAGTAATGAGGTGGGTCAGTAAATCTCCTGGGGACTTTATTAAGGACTGGTACTTGGCATGCTGCGCATTTGCACATTGTTCAAGAAAATGACCCTTCTTGAAAGAACTAAAGAACTTCCTCCCTCTTCAGCTGATTGCACATGTGATACTTCATAAGGACTGGTAGATATTTTTGTTACTTTAATCAAACTGGCCAAATGAATCACATGTAAAGTGGCTCTGCTTTTTTTCCCCAACTACTAAGCTCTCCTTCTCGGCAACCTTTGATGCAAGGCAAACAGGACTTTTGCCACTGACATCAAACCTTTCTGTCACTGTGGCTTAGGCTGGCAGTTCTGTGGTGAGCACACAAAAAGGCTTCAGGAAACTAGGAATGAGAAAGTTCTACTGAACTCTTAGTGACTTCATTGGCAGAGCTGCCCTACCAGCAGAAAATCTTACAGTGCCTCTTCAGTGAGATTATTGCTCACTAGTCATCAGATGTGAGAACACAATGCAATTAGAAAGCAGTTGTAGAGGAGATGAAGCTGGAGGGGTTTTTTTGGAGGTGCTGGTGCTCACAAGTTGGTAGATAAAAAAATCTGATTCAGTGTAATGTAGAGATGTTGCATAATGAGGGTGATCAAAGACAACAGAAGGTACCTGAAGAGGTTGTGCACACTCCATCCTTGGAGATGATCAGAAATTGACTGAACAAGGCCCTAAGCAATTTAGTCTAACTTGGTTGTGCTTTGAGGGAGGGGCTGGACCAGAAGACCTCCAGAGGACACTTCCAACATAAGTTATTTATTTCATAAATAACCTGCAGTGTTATGGGCTCTTTGACCCTCCAGGCACCTTGCTGCTATGGTATTCTATACTGGACTTTTTTATTGGAACAGGTCTTGAAGAATGGTTGGGCCCACCTTATTCTTTGTCTGGATAGCAATAATGCTGCCCCCTAATTGCAAAAATAATTTGAAATCATACTGTTGTGAAATCCATTTCACAGCACAGCACTTAGGAAAAGTAAATATTTCTCTTTTCCTTGTGGTGTTACCACACATATATTTGAGAAGGTTGACTTCATCTAACAGTGAGGGCTTTTTTTCTCTTTGTTTTTCCTTTTTAAATTTAGGACTGAGCATTATTGAAGATAAGTTGTGTACTGAGGGATGTGGACGTTGGAGAGAAGAAAAGCTGGCTAGTCAGCCCAGTCAGGGCAGGATAATGCATTTGGGATCAGTTAGGGGTGGAGCAGGAGGAGGCAGACTGGCAGAGAACAAGCTCTGGCAGTAATCCAGCTGATGGGATGTGCACAAATTATGAGTCGACTAACTGAAATTCTTTGCCCCTGCTGCTTGCTAGATGTACATTATGAGTGCACTCAGCTGAGTAACTTCTGTTGAAAGATACAGCAATTACATAAGGTAACCTCTCGGCATCGTTTGTGATGTTTGTTTGTATCACAGCGATGCCGCGTTCAGGCTCTGTTTGCCCTCCTGCACTGTTTCTCTCAGCTGGCTCACTGCTGGTTGGAGCTCCTTTGGGCCATCTTACTACCTTTGAGCAGTTATTATCAGCAACATGTCATTTCTCAATTTAGGAGTGTACAGTGAGCCTCAGAAAGTCATTCTGGGCAGTGATTATATAAGCTTGAAAGAAGGAAACTTCTCAATTAGGTAGGCAGGTTTGAGAAAGACGCTTACTTAGAAGTATGGTCTCATTCTCATAAACGCTTAATAGAAATGTGCACTGATCCTTGTTAGCTCCTGGAGTCAGGGACTAAATCTTAAATTATAGTCTATAGCTGGCTAATCAAATGACTGCAACACAAAGAAATGGAGGACAGGCTTCAGAGTTGTGCAGGGCTCAGTTGTTACTTTGTGGTACAGTTTTGGTCCCTTTAATGAGGCTCATGAATGCAAATTAACTAACTGATTGGTAAATTAATGCTGCCATGATTTCAGGCCCAGAATTGCATATGAATGTCTATATGCATGCTTTTTCTTGTCTTGCCCTTTGCCATGGTGACATTAGTGATGAATCTGCCTTTTTGTCGCAGGCCATAAGGGCCCCTCAAGTTTTGTTTGAGAGAAGGAAAGATGCTGCTGTCAACTTTTGATCCCCCTTCCGAAATGGAAAGCATTTCTCTATGCTTTATTTTCTCATTGTTATCTTGGTCTTATGCCATACTTACTCAAATAGAGCCAACTAGGCACCATTTGCTTGTGTTGGTCACTGATTGTTCCCACTGTTACCACTAGCAGGAAAAATACCTTTTTTTCCCTTCCTTTTTTCTTCTCACCATCTTTTATGAGTCTTGTGTTGCATGTTGAAGGGAGCCTTAGACTTTGCAGATGCTGAGATATTTAGAAATTGAGCAGTTTGGTTGAACTGTACCTAAGTCTAGTTCTGTTCTATTTGTGTTTCCTTACAATACTGTAAATGTATTAGTTGTTCTTTCTAAAAAACACCAGGGAGCAAATTGTATGCATTTTGTCATTCTGAGAAGACAAACCTTTCTTTTGAATTATGAATCTGAGGCATACAGTCTCCCCCAGAAAAATGCTATAAAACTGTTTAGTTGTCATATGAAGTTTTTAAAAAATTAAGTCCTCCCAGCCAATCTCTAATTGCTTTCTGAGCTACCTTTGTGCACTGCATTTGGCAGTTGAAAGGGTCAGTGAACTGCAAACTTGGGCAGCTGTCTGATTTACATGTGTTTTCTGAAAGAGAGTGGTCACAAAATTGTCCCAGTTCTATGCTGGAAGTTGCATTGATTTTCATATAAATAAATCAGTACATTTTATTATACTTATTCTTTCAAAATCACATGACTTGCCTGCAACAGAGATCTCAATGCTGACTCAATTTGGCATGTAAAAAGAGCTCTTTATTTTTCTGTGGAACTTTGTTTCACTTCTCTTTAAACTACTTGTGGTGCTCACACATGAACCAATATCTAGGCATTTTGATACAAAAGCTGATTAAATGAATAGTATTGTGCAAAAAACATTGTAGTGTTTGGTACTACTGTCTTAAAGAGCCTTCCTTAACAATTAGAAAATTGTGTTACTTACTGAGTTGCTGAGGAGCCAGAGCAAGTTCCATCCACTGGTTAACCACAGGTTGCCAAAAGCCACTTTTATGAAGAAAGTGGGTTGCTTGCTAGTTGACAGATTCTTTTAAAAAAACACTGCTAAAATATTCTGCAGCCATACCTATTTTTTGAGCTTCTCCAAAGTGTTAAATGAGGCCCATTGCACCATCCTGTTCAAATTTGCCATTGTGAGTTACAAAAGGATCCCACTTAGGCACTACTCTGCAAAAGGTGTTGCTTACAGTGTAGTCCTGTTTTGTGGTCAGGCTGGGGCATTTCTGTCAATTTACTCAGTGCTTTGGAAGCAAATTGCCTTTAACTCCTTGCTGATGATTAGAGCTAGTTTAGGGTTTGAATATAATTATTGTTTATTTGGTGTTGTTACAGTATTGATACTTTTGTCACTGGAAGGTAGGTGTTCTGTAAAAAATTGAGACGACACGGGAGAGACTTGTGACTGTAAAGGCATCAATTTTAGATGCTTGGCAACAGTTACACCCTATTCCTTCTGAAGAAACCTTGCACTTGGTTCTGAAATAATTCTAGTTTTCTTTTTAAAATTCCTTTGTGTCTCAGAACACTTTGTAAGACTTTATTATTATTAAAGGGTCCCTCTGAGAGCAGGGACTGGCAGCCTGGCACCTGGCCAGGTGGGGAAGCCAGTGACCCTGGAGAGCTGGGCAGAGCCAGCCAGCTTACCAGACTGGTTGGCTGGCTGGGCGAGCTGGCCTGTCCCCTTTCAAAAGTTTTGATTGAATTAGCACATTCCTGTGGAATATTTTGGGTTTCATCAAGTCAGCACTTTCTGTTGGAATGGTGTTCTACTGGAAACTTTCTAAGCCGATTTCCTCAGAGCCACTGGCTCAGGGGTGGTGCTGCTTTGACATTAGTGCTGCTTTCACTCAGCCTGCCCTGCATTTAATTCACATGTGGCAGCGGCTCTGACTGTTGGCCAACATATTTGCTGAGGCTCATTTTGAGGGGAAAAGCTTGTACTAGTGTAATTCAAAGAGGAGGAATGTTGTGCATGAACTGCTGGAGGTTTTTCCCTTACTTAAGCTAAGGACTTTGTAGTTTTTCTTTTTAAATTACAAGTGCATTTTTTCAGACCTATCATATTAAAAAAGAGCAGGAGATCAGACATCCCAGATAGCAGGGATTACAGATTTTATATTGAGAGTTTATCCACTTTCTTTGAAATAGAGAATTAATATGTGGAAAACTGTTACAGGCAGAATATTGAAAATTAAGGTAGGTATACCAGCAGGGAAAACAGGAGCAGAACTCAGTGTGGTCTTCCTGTCTGACAATGTACTTTGTTTTCTGGGATGTTTGATCTCACACCACGCACAACTAGCCAAGTATTCCCGCACCATCCAACCGAATTGCAATTGACTTGGGCCACAGCAGTGCAACTGATTCGGATTAGCGAGGATGAAAAGGGTTTGGCATGATTTAAATACACTGTTTATTCTAAACCAGTTTCAGGTATTGGGTCAAGTTGTGTCCTGTGCTGAAAGCATTTCTGGCTGGCACTGCCACATTCTGAGGCCAGCATGGGAGCAAGTGTCAGAATCTTGAGCTGGAATCTGTGTAAGCAATAATCCTGCTAGAGAAGCTGTCAGCATCAAAATTACAGCCATAACATAGGCATTTTGGTCAAAGTAGGGACTTAAAAGCTGGCATGAGTCATCTAAGGGACTAAATAAAAATATATTGGAAATGTTCTTTGTGAATGGGGCTGACCTAATTTTTTTCTAACACAAGTCATAAGCTTTATTGATTGCTGTCTGTTTCAACATCTTTTGGGCAGCTAATTATGCCAGAACTTTTTGAATTTATATTGCACACTGGAAGAGAAGAAAAACAGTGCACCTTAACCTGATGTTTGAACCACCAAAATACATGATTCTAGTAGTCCTGCCCACTGCAGTGACTTGATTTCCTTGGTCACCTTTGTGCACTATGGGGGAGAGTATTTTACTCAGCACAGTTGATGCTCTCAACTGTTTTGACTGATGCACTCAAAATTCCAGTCTGAAGTGAAAGGAATTATTACCTTCAAATTCATTTCTCTTCCAGGGTTCCTGAGATCATACCCTGAAAGACCTTGCAAAAGGGCATCTTGCCAGTCAGCCTGGAAAAGCTTAAGCCATCCTCTTTGTCCTCATCCTTTAATAGGACTAGACTTTCAGCAGAGCAGTACAAAAAAAGGCAGACCAGCTCTTTCATTCTGCTTCATCCAAGGTGTAAAATTATCCATAGAATTTCTCAATTCTTCCTTTTTTAAAGTTTAACAGGACTCTTGACCAGAAGCTTCTAGCTTCTTGCTGTGTCCTAGATGGTTCCTGTGCTCTGTCCTGAGGGATGCTGGGGAGGGAGGAGAGCATGCTTTAAGAGGTAGCTTAACAGAACATGTAAAAAGACACTGATCCTGGGCTTGCAGTGAAAATAGTGATATTTACTCTTTGTTTTGATCTTGTGTGCTCCTGAACATCCTCTGGAGTATGTAGGAGGTTCATTCAGTGCTGCTTTAAAGCATTTTCAAGAACTACTGAAGAAAACAATGCAGGGCTGTTGAACTTTGAGATTTTGTTTAATGTGGTGACAATAGAACATTACAATAGTAAATAAAGTTTTCATCTCATACATTTGCACAGCTGTTCTTCTGTGAACTGATATAATATCAGCTCAAACTGTTCATAGCTGGTCTTGCAAATTTTTGTTACATTTAAGGAGGGAATTGTCATTTTAAGGAGGAAAATTGTGTTTGAAGGACTTGTTCAAGATATATTGATTGGTTTATACTTTCTCCCTTCAGGAATTGTTGGTAATGTTTGAACGAGGAAACTTGCACTGGTGTTCACCAGTGTAGGCCATGGATAGCTACTTGCCCAAACCAGAACCAAGAAGAACAAGTGTCAAACTGTACTTCTTCCTCCCTTTTTTCAGTAAAGCTGTAATTCCTTCCCACCATCCCAAATCTCCTTCAGCAGTTTTTGGTACCTCACAGAAAAGCATCACTGCAAATGGCCTGTTACAGATCAGGTTTGTTGTGAAGGGAGATTGTTCATTTGAAAGAGTAATGCTGACAAATGTCACTAAATAAAATCACACTCCAGTTCAACTTGTGCCTGCCTCCTAAAGGGGGTAGCACCTGCTTCAGTGACCCCATTTCAGCCTCAGTCACTGGATGAACTGGGTCAGTCCGTGACAGTGTGGAGTTGCAGCACTTTTAGAAGCCATAGTCTCTTATCTTCCCTCCACACCCACAAACTGTCAACCTTTTGCTATGGAGTCACAAAAGTAAGCTTTGTGTTTGTAATGGTGTGGCTATGAAGAAAGCTCATGAAATGGGAACAGTGTAGCTGAGAGGGAAGTGCTTTGAATGTCTGGAGCAGCAGTTCCGAGAACTGCAGACTGCCCCATTTATCATGGTAAAATATAATCTTGGAGGTTTTGTGGTAGTGGTTGAGCTACTGATACTGTTTATTATTTTACTTTTCACACAGGAGAAGGGGAGGTATAGATTTGTAAAGAAGCTGTGAGAGCCTCACTTTCATGGTTCAGGTTGGAGATGCTCAACAGATTATGCTGAATTTTCTGTCTGTAATGAAGTAAAGTTGATATGCTTGGATCCTGGTGGGATGGACACACCACAGAGATCACACCTATTACTATCTTAAACTTTTCTCTGATTTGTTGTGCATGTGACTTGTTTAATGAACCTTTGAGGAGAAGGATATTTGGTGGGTTATTCTCTGCATAGTTTCCCTTGATCTGGGGCGGTCCTGTGGTGTAATGGAGAGCACTCCAGTCTCTGACTCCCAAGGTCGCGAGTTCGAGTCTCAGTGGGGACCATCCCCTGTCAGTTCAAGCCTCCCTGCCATCCGATCGCATCAGATCTCGGATGCTCAGCAGGGTCAGCCCCGGTCAGTACCGGGTGCTGTGACAGTCCCGAGGACTTCACTGTCACTGTCCAAGCTCGCTCGGCCGTGGCAGATGGACCTTAGGACTTAAACGGTGGGGCCAGTTCTGCGCACGCTGTGCCTCACCTAAAATATCCACTGCACAGGCTCGAAGGGCACACCCATGTGGGGAGAGCCTTTCCCAAATCTTCCTTCACGAAGGTTGGCCATTACATTATAGTTTCCCTTGAGTTAGGCCTAAATCTGCTAGACTGAACTTCCTGTGACAAAGCCATGGCAAATCAGTACTGGCCAAAATAGCTACAATGTCACCTCATACTTAATTCAGTTCTTGAGAGTGGGACAACCATTTTTTTCTCAGTACACTGGAACTGCATTTATATAAATACATACCTGTGCCACAGGAGTATTTTTCATGCAGCACTGGATAAATACAGTAAAGCTTTTGACAGCTGTAAAATAACGCTGCTTGTTTCTGAAATAAATAGAGAAAATGGGATCATTCGTGTGCTGAATAGCTCGAGTTGTTTCTGTTACTTACAAACTACTCCTTAACCTCAGATTCTGCCATTGCCTTGCTGTGGTACTGCTGAAGTCAAATGACAGTTCTTGTCCTAGAAAACGATAGCTGCCCCTGTGAACCAGCGCCGCACAACCCTCAGCGGGTGCCGGGAGGAGCGATCCCGCTCGGAGCGGGGTACCCGGCGCGCTGCGCTGTGTGCAGTGTGTGCTCTTACATAAGGCAGCGCAGCGGCTGCGGCGCCCCCGGGCGCGCTCCTGCGCCGTGACTCCGCATCATGTGATGCGGCCAGACAGGAGCTACCTTCCATGCCTTACACTTAATCAGTATTTAGCTCAGAGAGGTCATTCGGAGGATGTCATAAATCGTGTCTGCAACTGCTGCAGTCTTGTGACTGCTGGGAACTTGGCTCCAGGGGAAGTAGCGTTTCTAGTATTATATGGCAATTCCGCAGTCTTTTAAAGCTGATACCTCTAAAGCCTAAAGATTTTACTCATTTGCTAGCAATAACATGCCTTTTTTTTTCCTTTAAATTGCTCTGTAGAGGCAAAACCTTGAAAAAAACCCTTTTCTTATCCTAAAGAAATGGCTTCATTAGCTGGATTTTGAAATAAAACTACTTGAAATCATTAGGTTTTAAAAAAATAAATGCCAAACTACATCTTACTGAGACTTGAGTGATCTGTGTAGGAATTTCATGGTATTTTCTTCCCTAAATTCCTCACTGTTTTGCAGGAACTAATACAGATTATTTTCAGACCAGGATTTTTTTCCCCAAAAAAAGAACTATAGAAGAAGAGGCACTCCTTCTTGCATAGAAACTGCCCCAAGCACAGATCAATTTGAAAGTATTACCTGTCATGTCATTTGTAATTTATGTTTTTCTCCATATTAAAATCTTGCTTTAAAACCTTCTCCCCTTTGGTTACTTAAATAGTCTTGTGCTTCTGAGTTGCAGACTCAACCCTTCAATGTAGAAAAGGACTCCATCCAGCCTTTGCAGGGGATTTCAGTGACAAAACAAGCCTCACTTCAGAAACAAGCTGGGTTAAAACAGTGTTAATGTGATAGTCTCACTTCTAATCTGGGCGTTATTATCATTGCTTACGCAGCGGTAAAGATTGCCTGTTTCTATTATTTTTAACAAAATCCAGTGATTCTAGACCAGGTTCTAAATTGCCTGCTGACATAGGTGTGAAATACTAGACTTGCCTGTTGTAGCCTCCCTGGAGGAACCTACTTGCTCCCTGAAGTTTGCTTAACTTTGTCTCGTTTGGCTGCAGAACTAACCCAAAGTTTTAACACACAGCTGAAACATGAGAAACTTCATTCTTGCTAGATTTAGTGCCGAGCTATATTAGCACTTAGGAAACCTTGTTAAAGTTTCCTCATAAAAATATCAACTTCCATTTTAACACTGCACCATCAGCTATCTGTAATTTAAAGCTGTATCAAATTTTCATTGTTTGGACCATGTTCCCTTCGTGCCCTCCTTCCTTGTGTGAAGTTTCGTTAGATAATTTTCATGTAATGTTAGGTATTGGATAGCCTCTGTGTAGCCAAGCAATAACGTAGTATTTATTGATAATTGTTAGTCCATAAATAATGTTTATCTGTTTGGAATCAAGATGGAGGGAGCAATTGTTTGGTTAATACTTACCTGGGGTTTTTTTCCTCCCTAGTTCCGAGGAAGTCTGTTTTAATCTATGACTTTATCAGCTGAAATGCTTTGTAGTCATAATGGTGTCAAATAGTTTTCCTAGTCTGTAGAGTGAAAGAAATCAGGAGAAAAATAAAACTTTAATATGGTTGTAGAAAGATACTGCCAAGTTATGGGCATGTAATTCAGTACAAATACTGGAGAATTGTCTTTGGGGACTTCTGTTTTCTTAAACACATTTCCCATGTTAATCTTTTTGTGTTATTTGTGAATGATCATGATTGCTGAATACTGTTGAAATTATATGGGTGCCGTTTATTGAACTTAATTGCTTTAAAATTTAAAAGAAAGTTTATGGGTGGTTTTTTGTTTTGTTGGGATTTTTTTCCCCTCCTCTTGCAATTAAAGGCCCATATACTCAGTGTCTTACTGGGCTAGTAATAACTTGTAGGTATATATTAGCACCAGAAATAGTGTCTCTATGCTTGCTGGAATAAATTATAATAGTGGATAATGGGTTAGTGTAGAGCAGAAAAATGGAAATAACTGTGAAAACTCTGACTCATTAGTTGATGTTATCAGAACCTTTTGCATTCAGACATGTTTTGCATTCTATCTATATCACAGGGATGGTTACATTTAAAATAAGAATAGCTTGTAAAAAGCCATCTGTCTGCTGTGAACACTAAAGACAGGCAAGTAAAAAGTATGCAGCGATTTATATCCCTGTCCCATGAACACACGTTAACACCAGACATTCAGTTTTAACTTGGAGAAGGCTGATCTCGAGCCTACTGGGAAAAAGCACCCTGTAGGCCTGGCACCTGGCACTGGGGTTACCAAGCCAGACTTTACCCCTGCTGATTTTTGGCACCACTGTTTTCATTGTGTGCTGCTCAGTAATACATTGTATCTTCCCTGAGAATAGTGTCTTAGTCTCACACTCCCACACACCCACACACACACCTGTCTTTTCTCCCCTCCTCCTGTTTTGACCTTAGGCTCATAGTTTCATCTTTCAGGCCATCTTCCTTAGTGGTGCTCCCCATGCATTCATTTTTGCATCACATCAAACCAAACTCCTTTGCAAGCTTGTGAAGAAATGAGTCAGTTACTTGGCCAGTGTTAACAGATGGGCACAACTCATCGTGCTCAGGGCTCATGTAGGAAGCCTGGAATAGTAACCTGAAAAAGGAGAAAGTGAACAAAATGTGGAACCAAATCCCTCATCCAACTTCAAGACAAGTCACCGTGAAAGTAACCCATGTTGCCCAGAGTAACAGGACAGCTAACTGCATCTCAACTGCTGCTCTCCATTCGCTCTCTGCCTCTGCTCTTCACGGACATTTTCGTCCATGAAGTTTTCTAATGTGTTTGCTTCATCTGCCTTCTGTCAAATGAGAATTCTCACAGATGTCATTAGGCCAGCATGTCCCCACCACACTACTGATTCACTTCAGACCATGAAGAATGACACTTCTTAATTGAAAAACATTTCAAAGCAGTTTCTCTGGCTTCTTACTGTAGTTTCAGTGATGGTGAATGGTTGAAGACTTGCCATTTGGAAAAACTGTTCTGCAATCTTTTGGTTTCCTTTCATATTGGGGACAAAATAAATATAGCTGCTTAAAAAAGCTGACAAAGCAGAAGGAATTTCCTAACCTCAGTGGGGATCTTTTTGTACAGCCTCATCAACATCCTGCACTTGCAAGACCTTGACCAGATAAGGTCTTTCCTTCAACTTGATCAGAGTCTCATCCTCTGTTGTACCTACTCTGCCACATCCGTACTCTGCCACATCCGTGCTCTACCTTACTTGCCCAGTTTTTATGAATGCTGTTGGTGATAGCATCCAGTTGTCATTTGGAAAAGTTGCTCATTTTAGCAGACTTTCAGCATCTTAGTTAGGTCTTCCTTCTAATTGTAAAGCTATTAGAAGAGATCTGTCTCTACACAGTATAAGAAAGGAATTCTTCACTCTCCTCTCTTGACCACAGAGAGATCTTTTCCTCATGAAATCAGTAACTCAGATTCCCAAGTGATTTACTGCCATAAGAAGCTCCTATAGATAGATATTCTTGGGGTTATATGCCTGACTGGTTGTGGTGTGGTTGTTGGGTTTGGATTTATTTCTGGTTTGTTTGGTTGGTTAGTTTGTTTTAGTGTGGTATGGGTATTTCGTTTTGATTTTTTTTTTAAACTTTTGATGAAGAAGTTACCTGCTATGCAAGGCAAGCTGGACTTCAGGCCTCTCCTTTTTCTTGAGTGTACCCTGCTGGGTGACAAGACTTAATCTCTGCTGTTTGGTTCAGCCACCTTTGAACTGGATCTCTGGATTACAGTCCTAAATTTTCAACAGGCCTAAATTGATTTTTCACTTATCATAGTTTCTCAATTACTAGTGCGGATTGGCAGGTACATATAAGTAGTGTTTAAATATTTTGCTTTGGTTTACACTACAAGACAAAAATGATAAAATTTATTTTAGCAAGCACAGAGATACAAGATTTCTGGTGCTAACATATTACTATCCCAGTAAGATACTGAGTATACAGGTCTTGAATTTCAAGAGTAGGAAAAATGCCCCAAAACCCCAAAGATCTGTGTGTCTGTAAAATACACTGGTATTCCTTCTTGCCTGTGTCTGTGAGTTTCCTTCATCCAAGCTCTCCAGCTCCCTGCAAGAAGCAATCCTCTCTAAGTGCAGCACTCTTTGTCAGCAATACATGCTGGTTGCCTCTGGCCATTCCATCAACCACTCCTCTTTTTGTAGCATATTTGTGGTGTAAGATCCTCTTTGATGGTAAACTCAACCTTGAGAAGTGTAAATCATTCTTACTTGATGGGGAGCAGAGGAGGAGGCATTCCCCAAGTGATACTTTCTTGAACTGTTTCCTAAGGTATCTTATTTTGCTACCGTTTTGTTTCTTGTGAATTTGCCCCTTCACGTGCTGCTTTTAACTCCTGACATTCAAGATTAATACCTGATAACCTGAGAGATCATGTAATAACAAAGGAAAACCAAGAAATCAACCTAAAGGCAGGTGCCTTATTCCATGTGCTACAAAAGCAGCTTTGTTTGAGGCTCCACATGCTGGGGTACACCATTCATGGGGGGGTTTCACGGTGGAGCACAGCTTTGGTACTGCTGCATTCAAGTTTTTTTTCTCCTGGTCACCTCCTGATGAGACAGTATCTAGAAGTATTATCATTTCCTAGATGTAGTGTTTCTGAAGGAAGAGGGGGAAGCCACAGCATGCCAAGGAAGACTATCCAAGAACAAGGTACCCCTTGTGTCATTCGAAACACAAATACACATCAGTTCAGTTGGAATGGGGACTTAGCTGGGGATGGGTAAGGCTGGCACACAGTCTCTATACATCATGTTCTGGAGGACAAGACTATGTATCTGTGGTTTATTTCTGAACAGATGGAGCTTGTTGGCTCATATGTAGCCTAAAGTTTGACAGTTTAAGGACATGATACTTAGAAATGTGATGAATGGAACTTATCTTTACAAGTCAGTGCAACAGGCGAAAATTTTAGCTATCTTGAGATGATCTAATGTCTAAGGGCATCTCAAACTGCAAGCAGACCTATTAACAGAAGTTGGAAAGACTAGCTGTAGCTAAAGTTTCAGAGTCAATCTGATAATTCTGTTGAGAGCAAATGTTGAATCACTGTGGAAATGTATAGTCACTCTGGCAGTAAATCTCAAGACAGGAGCAGGAGCACAAGACGTTTCATGTCCAATTGGGCTGATAAAATTTATCTTGTATGAATACCTATTTCACCCCAATACTGTCTGTCAGAAATACAAATATAGACTGAGAAAGTGGGTGGTGCACTGATCCTGACAGCATAGGAGTAGCTGTGGATGTTGTTGCTTGGAAGCCAGGAACTTTATTTCTCTGACTACTTGGCCTTTTTCCCAAGCCTAGCTTTTCCCTGTGTGTCCTGGGATGCAAACTGGACTTTATCTGAAAGCAAGATATCTTATTTGGACATTGTATTAAAGCTTTGTTATTTAAACTTGGGGTTTAAGTTGTTTTATTGGTTTTTTTTCAGAGCTGTAGCTTGTGTTGACAGCATGTATCATACAGTTGTAAATAGATTTCCATGATGGCCCCTGAAGCAAAATCTTTTTATAAAAGAACTGTTTTCCTCAGTGCACAAATCCTTCTCCCCTCTATATTAATTAGCTACCTGGACACATTTGTAGTTAGGTAAACTGGACAGGATTTTATACCCATTCTGCTCCCTAAAATGCGTGTCTGTCACTGCTATGTCAGTTTTTTTCTCTATTCAACAAGAAATGAGTACTTTTCTCTACCATACAGCCGATCGTTATCTTTCTGAACGGGAAGCATCTCGCTGTTTCTCAGAATTCTCTTCTGAAAGCTGAGAATGTCCCACAAAATTCTAAATCCACTTCTTCAAATGTGGGTTAGCCGAGAAAACAATTAAACTTCCGCAGCTGCCTGCTGCCTCCTAGCTCAGCCTGCTGCTGCCATGCAAGTATTTCCACTTAGGTTTTATTCTGTAAATATTTTTCTTGTGTGACTTTCACTTTGGTTTGTGTGCTACCTCCCTATCGCTTTTGTGTTTTAAGAAGAGATAGCACCAAAGACTGGAATGTTTGCAGGAAGTTTTTCCTGATGGGTATCTGTTTGTATGTAGCTGTTTCAGTCTTGGACCAACACTGAGCAAGGTGATAGGGAAGGGGAAAACAAAGGGTAGTGCTTGGACTTTGAGTAGGAAATTGTTGTGGGCTGCCCTGTGGCAAGGGGTGAAGAGTGAGATGCCAAGCAACATCTTCCCCAGCAATTCATCAAATGTTTTGTCAGGATTTGATGAAGTGTCGCATTTCTTCTAGTTGGTAAGTTTGTTTTACAGATGTTCAGTTTCTGTGTATTGTGGTGGGAAGGTGTTTTTATATTGCTCCAGTTCTAGGTATTACCACAGGAGTCGTGCAGTGGTGTTTGGGGTTATTGTGCTTGTCAGAAGCACAGAAGAAGTTGCAGCCTTGTTTGATTAGCACAAGGGTATTAGTTTTTTCAGCAGCATATAAGAGAATTTGGATTGAAGTTATTAAGGAGAGCTGAATACTGAATTCCCACTTGCTCAACTTTGTGTGTTGTGACTCCTGAAAACTGCATAGCTGTGGTACAAGTGAAAACAGTAGACATTAAAAATCTTCTTTTTTACATCTAATCTAGAGGAAGTGGCTTGTATTAGAGCAACAAGAAATATTTGGTCAGGAGCCCACTGCTTCATCTAAAGGTGTGTTCCTTGCTGAGGGCAGTGCAAGTTGAACTTCTGGCTATGAAGGTGTAATCTTCATAGGTGAACCAGGCTAATGGCTTTAGTTCTGCCTTGCTCAGTCTGCTGGCTGACCCTGGAGCTGGGAAAGCCGAGTGGCAAAATAAGTGTCTGCAGTGACAACTGAATCTTTTTCCTGCTATTTAGAGCTCTGAGCACTAAAGAGTCACCTGTCCTTCAAGGTGTTTTTCTGCCTCAACTTTTGAGCAGCAGTGGATGACTGACCTGGTGATCCAAGAATGATCCCTGGCGAATCAAGAGCATTCCTCTTGTGGCAGGTGGAATACTGAAAGACAGCTGGAATGTCAGGGTAACTGCTTGATCTCCTAGTGCTCAGGATGGACTGGAAAAGACAGCTTTTGTTTGCAGCCACTACCAGTTTGTAAAGACAGTTACCGAGCTACGTGAGAGAAGCACATCCTGTGTAATAGTTTTCTACTTCTCCAAGGATATTAAAACCCCATGTAAGAAGGCTGTCAATCAGATAGAGGCCAATAATATTAATCTCTTCCTCCTTTCTCAGGTGGCTGCATTACAACAGTAAATTAAATAAGATGCTGGAGAATAGGAGGAGTGGTAGAAAATACAGCTCTAGAGAGAATGATATTTTGGGGAAAATGAGTGTGAAGTGGAGAAAAGTGTAGTAGGAAATAGCTGGAAAGAAACAGAGGGGGAGAAAACAGATGCAGCAGAAGCCAGAAAGATTTAGTAAAACAAGTCAGTAACATTTAATAAGAGTGTATTAATCACATATACATGCTTGCTGGCTACTGAATAGTAAAATACGTGTGGAATGTGCAGGTCCTCCTTGACTACTTGTGATAGCAATAAAGGTGGTATCAGTGAAAATCTAGAATAAATTCTGCAATATGGATCAAGTTATGCTATACTTGTGAACGTATGTTGGCTTCTAAACATCTAGAGCTCTGCTTACTTCATGTAAAAGCAAGCAAAGACAGTCTCCAGTACTTTACTAAGACAGCTTTTAGGAATAAGCTTCAAAAATTAAAGAATGTGTAAGAGATACATGGTAATATGTACCATTTAATGAAGCTTCATTGATATTTTTTAACCTCTTATGGCTTTTGTTTTACCAGTTTTAGTGCTGATAAGGTACTGTTCAAAAGATGTTTCAATTAAGTTTCAGCTGTATTCCTGAAAAGGTGGACTTTTGTGGTGCCCTTCATTGTTAAGCTAGTTGTGATGGCAGCTTCCATGGGCATTTAAGGTAGAAGAAATACATGTATTTTGAAAACTTTTTGTACTTGATTAAGTCAGAGGTGTTTCTAACTTGGCAGTCTGTTTCCAGTGACTGCCTGGAGATAAAGAAAACACTGCAGCTCTAAAGTAATATCTCCTCAAATACTCTCAACATCTCCATGGTTTGTGACTTGGTGTTTCTTGAGCCTCAGGCTCTATCTGTGTCTTCAAAAGGAAACCCAAAAAGCAGTAGCACAGATTTTAGTTACTTACTCCATAAGGTATGTATTGCATGTGCTTTTGCAGTCCTCAGTTTAAAGACAGTTTAATCACAGACATTGCCTGTAATCCTTACCATGGCTGAGTTAGTGGGTTTGCTAATTGTTGGTTGTATTTTCAAAAATTCTAGAAAATGTTTTTAATTGGTAAAGTATGTGCAAAATTGCCAGGATGATTGTATTTTAATCCAGTACTATCTATTTTGCTATAAATGCAGGAGTGGAGTAGAATTTAGTTTGCAGTGAAGATAAAAGCAGAATTTCAGGAGGGGAAAATACAGACAACTAGAAGTTAAAACAGTAGTAGTAGTAACCAGGGATAGAAGAGAGGAGGAAGAAGCACTTGAGCAGACTCAGGAGGGAAATACTATATATACTCTTTGGCCAGATTTCATCTCTGACACCAGTCTTTGGCTAGTGAGTACTTGTTCAAGTAGCTGGGAAGGCGGAGGAGTGTTTACCTCGTATTTGGTGCAAGGCAGATGGGTGTGGGGGTGTGGTATTTGTGTATGTACCCCCATGTGGGTGAAATGGAAAATGTGGCCTCTGCTTATTTCCTCTTCCCACTTCCATTTAGGTAATACACTGATAAAAATGTTTTAATTGTAACATTGATGAAATTTTGGACTGTTTTCCTGTTCTTTCCTTTGGGCTGTTTTTTTTTTTGTTGTTTATTTTGTTTTGGTTTTGTTTCTTGTTTTGTTTTTTTAAAGAAAAACAAATAATATGTATCTGCTGAATCACTCCACTGCAGGAAAAGATGAAAACAAAAACCTGTTCTGACTGCAGTGGTTCTGTGCAAAATGATTTACAGATTTTTCTGTAAGAGTTGTTTAAAAGTCATTGTTAAAAGGGCCCTTAAACTGACTTCCATCTGATGCCAGTGTTGATACAGGAGAGTGCTGTGTGACACAAGTACAGAACAAATTCCGACCAGATCCAGGTCTAACAGGATTATTCACTCCTCTTTCTTTATCTGGGATTGATGATCCGAATCACCTAAATGGTCAAAAGGCAGTCAGATCTGAAGTATCATACGTCCATGAAGGATTTGGTTTTGCTGTCGTCACTCTACATGTGTAATTAATTATGAGCTTAATTACATGGATTTGGAGTCTGCTAACATGCAGTGCTGGGTTACACGTGGTCATTTATAGCACTTGGGTGTTTTATACTCATTCCTTCAGTATTTACGCAGGACAGCCTGGTAGGATTAATAAGGTTAACACAAGAAGGAGGGAATGCTGACTTCTCATTATTCCAGAGAAGAGGAGCATTGAAACCTGTTAGCCAAATCTCCCCAGCAGGGTGGCAGAAGCCCACGGTGTTTCTGGGGCCCAGGCCATGCCAGCTCTCATGTATGTTCGCACCAACTCCCTCTGGCATAACTGGGCAGAGCCCAGTGCGTGCCCGTGGCTCTCCCCAGTCGGAAAGCATGGGGTGAAGCCAGGGAGGGTGGCAAGTTCTTTGCCAGGGACTTGTGTGATAGGGTCAGTATTGGCAAGAGGGAGAGTACAGGAGTACTGGAGGGAAAACAGAAGGAGTGTCAGACCTTGCACCAGGGCTGGTGGGAGATACAAATGTTTAAGTTGGCATTGTGCCCTAATGTTAGCCAAAAGGTGCAGAACATTGTTAAATTGCTCAGTGGGAGTTCAGACCCGAGTGTTGTGCAGTCTGGAAAGTGCAGGATAAGCCAGACTTGTACAATAGAGAATGATGGGAAAGCAGTTCACAGGAATGCTTTATTTTATTAACTGTGTTTTTATCGGACAGCTTTTTAATTTCTGTTATCAAAGCTTGACTAAATGCTTCTCCCAAGAGTGCTGAGAGAGCAAGACCGGGTTTAATACATTGGAGGTACCTTAGTGCCATTTTGTTCTAGGTACCAGCTGCTGATCTGATAAAGGGACTCCATGGAAAAGACTACTTTTATTAAGCATGCTTTGTGTACATGATACAGGCTTGAATTATTAATGGTGCTGCTTCCAGCAACCCAACTGTGGGAAGAGAGCAGATCTACCCACAGGACTTTTGGCAAAGTTCTTGTGCAAAGAGGCAGTCTAGGAGGGTAGTGTCTGAGAGCCTCAGGCAAAGATTAATATCTCTGTAGCAGGACAATACTGTCTGGGGAGTATTTGCCTCCTGGTGTCAGAGATTAGCATATCTTTTTATTAAAAGAACAAAACAAAACAGAAAAAACTCCCACCCAAAACCCAACCCCAACAAAGTATTTATCCTGAGCACCCTCTTCTGGGCAAGTAGACAGGTAAGATTTCTTGAAATCTTTTGTATTGTTTTAAATTAATTTCTCTTTGAAGTATCTCTAATGTTCTCAGAAGCTTACATGTAAAATACTCTTCTAAAATTTTCTTCATTGTGGTCAGTATATATTGTGTATTATTTTGCTTTGAATATTTTCTTTATACCAGTTCACTTCACGTTAGATATTTTCACACCTCTTCATGAAGGTGCCACACAAGTGACATTATGTGGTATTTTTAGCATAACCAGTGAACAGAGCAGAGACTGAAGCAAGCATTGTTTTAGAAACTCAAGCACTTTCAAGACAGCTTGCTGTCATTAAGTGGAAACAATGTAGACCCAATTTCCTTTCACTTTCTTTGCTGCCATGATAGCTTTTTAGTTGTCTGTCATTTTCTGTGTTTGGAAAGCCAGTGATAGGGATTGGAGCCATTGGAGGGAACAGCAGACAGCTGCTGGGTTCTCAGTCATACCTGGAAACATTACTTTCCATTATCACTTTAGGTGCCTTTTGGTAAAGAAGGGGAGGCTTTTCCCATGAAACTCCGGTAACTTGAACACGTAGGCTTGGCTTTGCCAAGTGTGCACCTTTCTGATCTGCCAGAGTTTGCCAGCTTGGTTGCTCTGTGGTCCCAGGTTGGGGATGCTGTGTGGGCCGTGTGAGGTTGTGTTTAACTGGGACTTTTAATCTGCTTCTGGCAAATGAGGCCTTACATGACCTCCTGTTTTGCTTCTTACTAAGACTGAATTCTGCATCCCACATTCTGGCTGAGAGAAGTGTCCAAGAGACAAGGTTTTTATTAAAAATAATATGTTTTCCCAGAAACTTCTTTGTGAAAGCCAACTCTTCTGCATTCCTAGTAGCTTACTTTTTTCCGCCTTTGTGAACAGGGTTTGGTAATGCTGCAAAAAATTCAGTGTCTCCAGGAGTTTAGGGTCATTGGAGCCATACAGCACTTATCTTTCCCTGATGGAAACCTCCCATTTTTACAGGTAACAGTTGCATACTTTACATTGAGAAGAAGGTAGATGGGATGTAGAACATGGTAGTATGGTGAGAAGAGATTGAAGATGTGAAATACGAGCAAGGCTGGTAAAAGTAAGGCAGATGTATAGAAGAGAAATGGGTAGGAGAGTAGAAGAAACAAATGATGGGCTAAGTGTTTAGAAATTGGAAAGAACTCAGTCTAGTTACTTACAGTGCCTTGTCCAGAGAAGTGTTACATTCAGGCTTGAACTTAACCTCTATTTTGAAAACTGAGCATGGGCAAGAAAATACAGCTAAGAAAGCCCACTTAGCATGAATCCTCAAAGTAGTCCTGGAGGTATTACATACCATCTGTATCAAGAACTCAACTTCTCCAATGTTTAGCTCCTGAGGTTGGCAAACACAATGTTTTTCTACTGTGGCTCTGGGGTTCTGACCCGTGTGATGGGTTATGGATCTGCTGGGAGAGCATAAACTCCAAAGGAACACTGACTTGGTTATGGGTACCCTTTATATTGAGCTATGGCAGTGTTGTTCAGGAAAGAATCTGAATCGTAGCCGTATTTTAATTTGAGCAGCCAAGAGGTATCTCCTCATGAATCTTCAGGCAGCTGATGTGTCACTGATCCTTACCTTGACAGGGCTTTCTGCAGGACAAGAAATACCACCTTCTGTAGCTGACCTTGACGTTCTGAATAAGGAACATTTTGCTTGTAGTAGTCTGCTTTTTAACCATTTGACTTTGTGCTGTTTCCTCAGAGGATGTGCTGAGTAAAGACGCTGGGGAGTGTGCAATATGCCTGGAAGAGCTGCAGCAAGGAGATACTATAGCACGGCTGCCTTGCCTCTGCATATATCATAAAGGGCAAGTATTCCTCTGGATGGATATAAAATTGCAGAAGGTTGCATTCACTGGGTAACTGCTTAAGGGGTGCTTAAAGGAGTATTAAAACTTACTTGCTTTTTACATGTAAAAATAAACAACAACAAAACAACAACAGCAACCCTAAAGATGTTTTTTTAAATTAAATCTTTCTGCATCTCCACCAATGTATTTGAAGTTGATTTTCCCTGCTGTAATCTTCCCATTCTTGCAAAATTATCTGTGTGGGGAAGGAGTTTACATCATAGCTGAGAAGCTTGAGTTATGTGTGCTCAAGTTTTGTCAAATGCTCATAGATATGGGCAGGGAGGACGGGGAATGCTTTTTAAACCCGTTTCATATTTTGGTTTCACAAGTGTCTGTAACTACAGGAAGTAAAACGTCAATGAATCATAAAAGCAAGATGATAGCATTAGTAGTGAAGTAAGCTGTGTATAAAAGCGGGATAGTAATTTGTAAAATGCTTCCTTAGAAAATTTTAACACTTAGAAAATGTAGGTTTTCAGCAGTGTTTAATATCCAAATATTATTGTGGTTTGGGGTTAATTTTTCCAATGCTGTGTGTATATGATATACTTTGTGCAATATAAAATCATACTAGTCTTTGAAATCATGAGAAACCAATTCATATTCATATCTTACCACTAAATGTTTCTGACATTGATGTCAATTATTTTCATTTTTGTCTTGTATCCAACAGCTGCATAGATGAATGGTTTGAAGTAAATCGATCTTGCCCTGAGCATCCATCAGATTAAGACAAGATTCATGTTTTTAGGTAATACTTATTTTTAGACACATACATTTCAGCAAGAAATATCTTGATTATCTGAAATAACTCTTTATGCTTTTTTTTTTCATTTGTGAATTTGCTACTGTGTCTCAGAACTACAATATTGATCAGAAAGCATTGACATATATTGCAATGTAGGTAAAAGGTTTCTGCATCCTTACATGGCATGGTCTGAAAGGCTGTGCTCCAGTTTTAGTCCTGGAAAGTGGTAAGTCATGCCAATAAAGCTTTAGCATTAACTTTTAATGACTATTTTCCATGGAAATCAAACAAAATTGAAGTAATACAGTTGTGTAATTTTGGATTGTTCCATAAGTTATTGGCATTTATTTCTGACAGAAAGCTTTTGGAATCATATGAAAAAATTGAAACTAAGTATTTTCAAAAGTGCTTTCATGTTAATGCATTGCAGAATGTTTAAGATATATACGTAAATGAAAAATGTTGACATGTTTCTATCCATCCCATCTCACGGGGGTTCACATTTTTCCAGCTTATGTTTTATGTTAATGATTGCAGATCTGCAATCAGTGTTAAAAGTTTCAAGGATAGGTTTATTCTTTCAGTTGACTATCAAAAACTTTATCTCACATTAAGCCCGTAAACATTGCAAAACACACCAACAATCGTCACAATTCTCAGAGAAACAGAAATATCTGAAATTCTGGCTGGTATGTGAGGGTTTGGTTTTGTTGTTCTGAGGGGAATTGAAGTCTTCCTCGCTGGCACTTATTTGTGCATTTATTTTGTGTTGCTTCTTGAGTCTGTGTTGCAGGAGTAGCAGAGAAAACCTGAAGGACGATATCCTGCTGCAGGGAGAATTGTTTTAACCTCAGGGCAGTGTTACCCAAAATTAATAAACAAACACGTTTCCTGTGTTGCCCCCAACTACTGACTTGAGCCAAAACCCGTGTGCTGTTTGTGAACACCTTTGTCCCTGCACATGATTATGGGTGTCTAACCTCATGTTAAATTCTATTTGCTTTTCTCACAGCAGAGATGGTGATAACTGGGGGCTTAGGAAAAAGGGGAAGGAAAACATGGTGATGGTGCTCATGCTGTTTGAGCGTGTTCTGTTCTGGAATAGCTGAGATGATGGCACTTTGTCTTCTGCTTTTCCGACAGCTGCTTCCACTGATCAGAAAACATAGGAGATGTGAGGTTCCCTTGCTGAACACAGCGTGCCTGCCTTGAGACTTACAGTTCTTTGTGGCTGAAAAGGCAAAGATGGACAGTGACATGGAAAAAGCATTGCAGACACCAGTTACTTGCCAGTAGTGCTCAGTATACCAAACACTCATGCAAAGGACACACAGGGATTTTGAAAATGCTGCACATCCTGTAACAATCGACTCCCCACAGACATTTCTGACGCTGTTTTGTACTGAAGGCCAAAGTTCCTAATTTCAGCCCAACTTGTGGTTCTGTGAAGAAGCGAGTTATTGGACATGTTCCTACTGCCTCGAGTGGAAGCGGAGATGTTCGATACGTGCTGTCTGAGACCCTTGCAGGAGGACAGCCCTGGATTTCAGTGGGAACGTTTTCACCTTCTCGTTGGCTGAAGAATAGTAAACGGCAAACTAAATAAATTCTAATAGTGTGACCTTAATTTACTGAATTCACACCTTGTTTTATGTTCTTCACTTTTTTCAAGAACAGAAAACATAAACTGCTCTGCGTAGGAATACTGGATTTCAAAATTTTGTAACTAAACCTTTGTCACAATGCAGTCCAAAGAGTAAAACTGAGACAGGTAACTAATTTATATTGATCAAGCTGTAGAGATGGTTGAAATCTGCACATTGTATTGCTATTTAAGTGACTAAAATGTCTCTTTTACTGCTTGTGAGTAAAAACTACAAAAAAAATGCAGCAAAGCAAAATCTTACAGCTATGCAACTTTTTTTAAAATAGGAAAAAGAAAAGAATTACCAATTTTAAGTGCTGCCAGTTAAGGTAATTTGTTTAACGGGTATTTTTTTAACGATGTTTCAGGTAATTATTTTACTGTACTACTCTCATCTCCAGACTGCCTCCTGAGGTGTAAATGAATAATGGCAAATGTGGGCACAGTGAGAGGTTTGTATAGGCATGGACGAGATAACATCGAGGTGGGATTTGTGTTTAGTTTTTAAAACATGCACAAGTTCATGTTTCCTTGTTTGAATGTTTTTTTTTTTTTTGATGGGAGGATCTGTAGTACTTTGCATCTGAACCCATGGTCTCTTCTTGTGGAGACCAGCATTTGACAGTGTGGTTTATTTTGGGTTTTGGGTTTCTTTTTTTTAATGCATCTGCATTTGTTTATTTATTATTATTTTACTGTATTATATTGGTATAACCAGGGCTCCATGAAACACAGGATGTCTCTGGGTGGGTACACAAAGTAAAACTGTGCATAAATAATAGTTCCCATAAAGTATCACAGTTAAAATAAAAGGAAGAAAAAAGACAGTAAACTGGAACAGATATCAGGGCTTAGAAGCATACTTTTTATATTGAGAATTAATTGTAGTGGTTTCTGAATTTCACAACACAGGGAAGAGTTTATGAATATTTATTAGCAACAGCATTCTTAGTGAGTTTCAATAGTTAAAACAAGTTGCACAACACTTCAAATGTTTTTCTTGTATATAAGAATTTTGGTTTTCTCTTTTTTGTTTAAGTACACATTTCTCTGTGTTGCTACTGTAATTCATATCAAAAAGGGCAAGGAATAGGAGCAACTGCTGCTGTCTGGAGAACAAGTGCAGTGCATGTTCTTAAACTCTTCCATCTTGCTTGAAGAGCAGTTCTTCCCTGGATAACATTTTCTCCTGAATGTTGCTCTGTAAAATGCCTTTGTTATGCTGCAAATCTAAAGGAGTCCAAACCAGATAATTGTTGTAGTTGCCAGTGCAGTTTCTTCATTCTGGGCTTGCATCACTGGTTTCAGCGGAACCTGTAACTGTGGGCCCTATTGTATTCTCTTCTTCAGTGGGAGCAGAATCATTTTGTCACACGTTCAATTCTGTAGTCACATCAAATGTACAGTCATTCCCTGTACAGAGCCCTTTTTCAATGAAAATACTTGTGTTGCCTTGTATTATCTTGGGGGAGGGAGGGAGGGGATGAGGAATTGAACAGCACCTGTTAAATAGTGGTGTTGCCTGCAGGCCCACTTTTCCAATGTTTTAAATTCCTGATATCTTCTGAAAGTAAAGCTTTTGCATTTGCATTGATTTAATGTTTACTGTTGGCTTCATGCCTACAGAAACTCACCTGTAGTAATGTAAAGGGGGTAGGTAAGTGTTTTTGGTGTCCTGTGCTCTGAGGTCATAGATAGCCTTTGGCTTGGGGGTTAAGTAGGTAAATATTCTAAACATAAATCTGTTTACAGCTTGAGCTCAGTTTTGGTAGTTTGTGGAGGTAGCTGATTTAAAGACCCAGCAGTTATCACTGTTGTCCCATGTTCAGAAACAGTGTTAGAAAAGCATGCCACAAGCCAATGCACTGATGCATTGTTTCACAGGCAAGAGTCCGTCGCTGCTTCCATCAGCACAGTAGAGCAGCAATACCTTGGATTATTTGAGGAACTGATAGGAGGTCAGCCTTAGTTTGACATTCTTCGTATCCATAAATCTCTTCTGAAAGTCTATGGGAGGTTTTCTTGTATCAAAACCTGTAATATAGACCAAGCCTAGAATGCCCTGAAAGCATGACAGTGATGCTTGGGTTTGAAAACACCTGTGGAAACTCACCTAGGTAAGCTTTCTGTCACCATCAGTCGGTGATGATCATGCTGTAGGCATAGCTGTAGTCATAGGCAACACCTTCATTTTAAAAACATCCTCACAGGGGTGCTGAGTCATTGTGCTTCAGAAGGGGAAAATAAACACCAAACAAGTCCTGTGTCTTGATCAAGGAATACCACACTTGTCCACAAGAAGCAATAACTTATATTACGGTGCGATATGCTTCTTTGCCTGTAAATACCTTGAGATTGCCAATTCTGTGCTGTTTCAGAGTATTTTCTGTCATCTGGCCTATATCTTCCCCAGGTATGTAAAGGTGTGAAAGAATTCCCATACTCAGGTCTGCCATAAACATGCTGCTTGCCAGCAGGGGAAGAGTAGACTCGGCACTGTCTTGAAACGTGAGATTTTTCCAAACTTGTAACGTACCCATGTCTCTTCAGTAGCAACTTGTGTTTTGAAGTTCATAGTGGAGGTGGCTGTGAGTTGGATTGTATATAACTGTATCCTGTACAATACCAAGAGAGTCACACTACCGTTGGCACAGGGCACTCTTAGTCCTGTCTCTTGTAAGTCAGTACATCCATAATAACACATCCCTTTTGAAGGAGGTAGCTTATTTTTTTCAATGTGTGCATTCAACAATGAGTTCGGTGAGATGTAAAAGCAAAAATATAAAGCACACCACAAAGTTTTGCTATTTTATTTTCAGCAGGAATAAGACCAAAACCAGATGATCTTATTTGTAGTCAAGCTAGCTGTCACATTCCAGGGTAAGTGTACTGCAGTATTTTGAAATTGAAAACATGTAGGTGATATACAAAAACCTGGGTGGATACTTGTGACCCTGATTTTTTTCCCTGCTCTTCCGCCTTTATGATGTAAATGGGGTTTATGCCAGAGTCTCGAGATTCATACATTTATCCTACTTCTTCACGTTAGGAGCATTGGCTTTTTAATGAAGTCTTTGCTGAAAGGCTGGAGAGGTGGTAAAATGGACTTCCAGAAGACTAAAATCTCAGCAAATGTGGGAAAGATAATTTTTATTCAGAAATGTGGATCTTTGGTGGTTTTGGATGGATAACATCTAATACATAAGATGTACTTACGGAAGCTTTTAGTATGCTGCATTTTCTATGTGTGGGCTTCAGAAACTTGCTCTGTTTCTTTTGTGTTCCACCAAAAGCAAGGAACTTGGCAGTTAAATATTACTATTCTCTCTACATATATTGATTTTGATACAGGCTATGATCTCTCAAAGTTTCTGTGGATTTTAGCTGCTTTCCTATTTTGAAATATTCATGTGCAAATTTGGTATCGTTGTTTTTTATCTTCTAATTTTGCTGGGCAGTTGGGAGTTTCTTGCTGAGAGACTACCATATACTCAGGAGTGCAGAAGTGCTACTGTGGGATCTTCCAGCTCACCTTTGCCAGTGGAGGATTATCTCAGTTTTTGATGAGTGCTATATTTTGTGATTTACTTTCCACCCTTCCAAGCTTAAACGCCATTTTAGTATCAATTTCTTTTCTTCCTAGCTGGAGACATGATATATTTTAGACCATATTCCCTGAGTCTTTGAACAGGCTTTCCACTGGCATCAGCAAAAGTAATATATAACAGGTTGTAACTGGAAGGGGAGGCTTGTTATGGGTTTCCTATCCAGCCAAACATCATTTTTTCACGCAGTGTATACCACTTTTTTGTCATTCAAAATACTCTGTGTGAGAAAGTCAGAACAAAATTATGTCCAGGATTTGTTTCCTGAATGTGAAACTCATGATGTTTCATGTTTCTCCATAAAAATTAACCTGCTTCTGAAATAAGGTTGAAGATACTTTTGCCTGTTGGGGGTTAAAAAAATCCAACCCAGTCCTTACTCTCAAATTGCATTTGGTTATCATACTACACAGTTGTAGGCTGGCTTCCCAGGCTGCTGCATTGTGTCCTGTAAAGTCATGTCTCAATTACTACATCAGAGCTGATGCTGGGATAAGCTGTAAAATGACCTCACTGTGGGGCATTATTAGTTGCTGAAGATTTGCTCAGGTAACCTACCGTAGAAATATCCTGTACCTGAGTAAGGTTGGACTTGGTTCTGGTTTTGATCTAGTGAGTTGCCAGCATACAACAATGGAAGGCAACCAGCCCACTAGCTGATCCTTCTGGCAGCTGTTAATCTATGTGTGTTTGTTTGAGAGACTTTTGCCCTTGGGTGTGCTTTGGCAAAGATTTTGCAACAACAAATAGGATTTGCTCGATTCTGGCAGAGTTTCAAGTGTAAGTAACCTGACATTGCAAGAACATAATCTGTTGCTGAATCCTGTTCCTCTTGTTTTCCCTCAAATCTATCCCTTTTATTGCTAATTTGTTATATTTAATAGTAAACACTTCTCAACATGACTGGTCACAAGCTCTCAAGGTGTGAAATGATAAGAGGAAGAGATATCAAAGCTTGATTCTGTACTCTTGTTGTATATATTAAGATGAAGCTGGAGTATTCATTACCATACAGTCAAGATTTCTCCCCTAGCTGATATTGCCAAAGCACTATAACTTTCAAGGGAGAAGGAGGGTGGCTCGGCTGTAGAAGGGGATGCTTTAATGAACTAGTTAAAAACGACTTGTAACAAATGTTAAGACCTGCAGTGTCACACTGACACTGTGGTGATCCAGCGTTAACCTTATCACTTGATTAGGAATCTCTTCTGGCTCTTCCTAGCCTTTGGCAGGTGCCTGCTGGTAGAGAACAGTGTTTATTCCCTTTTTTATATGCCTCTTCCTCCAGAGCTAACCCTGCCCACAACGAGTTAGAGGGAACTCCATGCTAGCTTCTGAACTGCCACCTGTGTGTGCAGTGGTAATGGACAAGATATCTTCCTTCATTACCCAGAGCAGAAATTGGAATGTAATTTGTAATGTCTAATGTAAAACATGTTTGTTTTGTTGGGTTTTTTTTTTTAATTGAGCAGGATGATTGCCAGTTGACTTAAGTTGTTCTAAGGTACTCTTTTCAGTGGTTTGCCAGTACATAATCATGAATGAAAATATTTTTTTATTGATTTTTAGGTTGTATGTTTAACATTCCATTCATGTAAAATATGTACAAATATATGTAATAAATCTTTTGAAGCACAGTTTTCCTCACACTTTCAGGTGGATTTTTTTTTAAGTAGTGAAAGAGGTGTCACTGTGGGACAGAGCTCCTGTATGTCTGTGCTGGAGACTGAGCTGAAGCAGAGGAAGGAAAAGCAATGCATGGTGTAGCGTCACAGCTAGAAAAGCAGCTTGGTATCTCACCTGTCTGCAGTACTAAAGGTAGGAGTGCAGAGCCTCTGGGTCAGCCCCTGGCCCCTGTGATGCCCTCTCACTCTTCACCTATCCTGCAAGCACAGATGTGACAGGTTTGTATCCATCTGGCCAAGGATGGTCTCAACAGAACAGCTGATGTAGCGGCTGTTTTCCTGGGGGGGCTGGAGGGGAGATGTTTCTGGTTGACGTGTCCTCTGTTGATTTTCAGCAGACGTGATGGCCTTCAAGGTTAGCATACATTAGAGCTACCAGGTCTGGAGGTGGGGAAACTCATGGGTGGTTTCAGAACAAACAAAAAAAGAAGAGCAGAGGAGGAAGAGGGTAGCAAACAGCCCTTCCTCATTACCTATGGTCTGGGAAGCTCCATCAAAGCATCAAGGTAGCTTAATACACTGCTCTTTCCTTCAGTTTCCTGTACTCAAATACCACTCTAACTTCCTCCCAAAACACTTCACAGTTTCCTCTTTAAAGGTGACTCCCTGCCAGCGTACCCATGGCTGGGTAGTGCATGGATTTCTTTGTCCCCGATGGTCACCAGCACTTTCCTGCCTGTCCCTAAACAGCCGGGAGGACGCTACTATAGCAGGCTCCCGCAGAGAGACGGTGCTGGAGGAGGGAATTGCTGTCCACCGTCACTGGGGGCATTAAATCGTTCTCCTTGGCAAAGGCGGAGCACTGCGAGGCCTGGGAACTGTCTCCCGGGGCAGTGGCTGCAGCTGACCAACAACTCGGGATTCCTCCAGCACTGCCTCCGGCAGGAGCTCTGGATATGAGAGCCTTGGCTGGCTGCGTTATCACTCCAAATCTTCCAGCAGCTGAGGAGCCGTAGCCTTTGTGCTAGAAGTACATGAGATGGTGACAGGAGCACAGGGGAGCCATGTGGTTCTGGGTAGTATACAGCGTAAGCCTCATGCGGGGAGAGTGAGATTTTAACACCTCTCCACCTACACTAGTTATGAATGGCTCTGCGGGTGCTCTTCACAAAACCAAAGTGCATTTTGCCACGGTTATGTGAAGGACGTGGGAGAAGAGTTCACTCCCCGGGAGGGAAATGCCATCTCTTGCATTGGTGTGTTGCTTCTCAACCCAACAGGGTACTGCTCCCAGCCAGGGGGACTGTGGCAGGCTGGTAATACCTGCTGGTGGTGGAATGTGATGCACGGATTTATGGCTCAGGTTCCTCCCAGGCTAGTATCTATCCTTGCTTACTCCACTTTTATGATAAGCCTTTTAGTGTGGCTGGGGGTAGCTGAAGCCATTGCTAAAGCACAGTGACAATTAGACTGTCACAGTTCTGTGAGAGATGATAGTTTTAATGCATGAATTGTTCAACTCTGCACTGAGAGACGATTGGATGTTATTGGGGAATGTGTTTGTATCTCTTGTTAGTGCAACTTTTTTCCCACCACCCCGTTTGCCTTCTGGAAAGCCTGGATTTCTTCACTGCCAGTAATTTCTGTGTTTTTTCTCCTCAGTCTTGAGTTGTATTATGGAAGCAATTGATAGCCAGTTAGAGCAGAGTTTGGCTGTGCATCAGGAAAATCTGCTGAAAATCATTCTAGTTCAGTAGGTACAGGATTTCATGTGCGACATTTAAATTAGTGGCATCTGTTGGTGTCATATCCTGCCCTTCTGTCTATGGCTGAGACATGGGACATGCCACCTCTGCCCCAAGTTGCTTGTCCTGCCGGGTGAACTGGGATGCTGTGCTGGCCCCAACCTGTTCCTGGGAACTGTTGGGAATAGATGGCGATGTTGCACGTGTGTGTGTGTCTGGCCCTGCTACCACACACTGTTGTTTGGTACAGGCAGTGGTGCATGTCTGCTTCTGGATGCTGTCCTGCTTTTGCTAGGAAGGGGAACACAACCCACAGCCTGTGGCAAAGAGAACAGAGAGTTGGGGGAGTGTCCTGCAGAGGCTAGAGCTGAATGGGGAAGTGTTTTATCCTTGGCTTTTACGTGCATTGTGCTGGAAGGTCTTGCTCGCCTTCTGAGGGGGTGCGGGCTGGAGCCTGCTCGTCTCTGCAACATTTCCTGGTGTATTTACTGACTAGAGGAGGTTCCCAGCTCCATCCCACCCTGCAGGGAGAGGGGTGCCCATGTCCAAAAAGCCAAACAAGGCCATAGAGTAGACTGCTCATGAGGTGATGTGCAGCTCGTGCCTGCTGTCTCCTCACCAGTCAGTCACTCGACAACAAGGAGCCTCAGCAAATGCCAAGTGAGACAGAGTTTTCCAGCCCTCATTTAATAAAGCATCTGTTTTCTGAGGGGGATGAGATCAGAGGTGCGGGGGGGCAGGGAGGAGGGTTTGACATAAATAATTGCATAAAGCCCATCCTCAGTTGACGCAAGATGACTCACTCCTCATAAAGGCAAGAGCGTAGAGGAGGCAGATCACAGGCACAGGGACTTGTCCTCAGCTGAGCTCAGTGGAAACTGCAGGTGCTTGGTGCCTCTCCGCATCTGGCCCGTTATCTTTTGAGTCATGTTTTGTGATGAGCTTCTGCCCTACTTTCGTTTTCACCCTGTTTACAGATTTCTTTGTTTGAACATGCGTTTAAATTTTAACAAAACCACTCCCCCGCCCTTCCCGTCCTAGTTGCTTCTTTAAGCCAGCTTCAAATAGCAGGAAAAGGAAACCACCAAGCCTCTGTCTGAGCCCCATCAGGCTTTGTCACGGAGGAGAACAACCACGATGGGGCTGTTCCTCCATCTGCTGATGGGGTTTCCTCACCTGCTCCCTGCCTCTGTGGACCCGGGTGACTTCTAAAGGGAGAGACTTCTGTCTTCAAAAGTCACCAGGACCAGGATTAACATCTGGTAAACTCAGGATTAAAGAGTCTGGCAGGTATTGGGAGCATGAAAGCTTGACAGGTTCATTTGCTCCAGTCTGTGAAGTCAAAGTCTCCTGGCTTGCAAGGCTTTAGCAGCTAATTAAGTTGCTGCCTTCAGTGTATAAGGTGAATACCCAAACGCAAAAGGTTGGGCATAATTTAGTTGTTTGCAAAGGGTTTGCTGGAGCTGGAGTTCTGGCTGTCTGCCCCACGAGCAAAGGGGGACTCTTCCACACCAGGGCTGGTTTGTTTTTAGTAACAGCCACTTGCTGCAGTGATGGAAGTGGTCCGTGAGCCAGCTGACTGTGCTGGAGGCTGAGACAGGGAAGTATGGCACCTTTCTCTAGGTGCTCAAATCCAGGCTCACCTGCACTGCACAATATGCAGCCTCTTGGGGCTGTTGGGATCTCCCCTGTCAGCAGCCCTGGTTCCAGCAGCAGCTGCAGGCTCTGTGCGTGGCAAGAATTTATGTATCGCCACCTTAACGGGTTGCCTGACCCCTGCAGATGCTGACCTTGGTTGGCTAAGGTGGCATCAGCCCTGCCCAAAACCTGCTGCTTGCCAGTGCAGTCACCCAGGGACTCCTCATGTGCACAGGAGGACCAGGGCATAGGACATCTGCTTTCCCAGTATAAAACAATGGCTCTAGGTTTTTCCCATGGCTGAATAAGACCAGGTTTTATTCCTTAACCTGCCTGCTGTGACCTCTCATGCCTGGATGCTCCTGAAACTGCAGTTTTTTCTGAAGCATCATCCCTGCTTTCATGTCCCTCTGCACACCTGAGGGCAGTTATTTCAAACCTTTGCAGCTCCTGCCTTCAGCTCTCATTTACCGCTGGGAGTAGAGAATGAACACTGGCTAACTTCGGCCCTGCCCACCTTCACAGAGGATTTGAACAGCAATTTCCTAGGGTGAAAGAAGGGACTCCACAGCACCCTGCATCCTCTCAGTTTGTCCCCACTTGGGGAAATGAGGAAGGATTTCCCAGTGTTGCTATTTTGTGTTTCTAGGAGCCTCACCTATCCCAGAGAGCAACTGAGAGCCCCAGCAAGCAAGCAGAAACCATCTCCTGTGAGTGGATTTGGAGTCTTGGAGTGCAGCAGGTAGTTCCTAGCCTGGACTCCATCTTCATCTAGCACAATACTGCCATTTTGTTTCTACCTACTAAAGCAGTAGTCAAGACCTTTGTGTACAGTTGAAGCTTTTTCCTTCTGAGATTACTCGTTCCATCAGTTGAAAACAGTGGCCTCTGCAGTGACCTCTCATTCCTCACAGCAAACCCATCCCTTGCTGCAGTTGCCTGGCCCTGATGCCTTTGCTCTCAAAGGCACCATTTGTACAGCTCTGCAGCAGCCTCCTCTTTTCCTCTGCTGAACTGAGTTAAGGTAGAGGAACGAAGCTACAGGGAAGCAGGCATGGGTGTCTCGCTGTCTTTCAGCATCAGTCCTGCACCCAGGGCTTGGCATTGGGATCTTGCACTTGCTTATGGTTGAAGAGCAAAGGCTGCGTGGCCTTGCACCACCCTGCAAGTCATAAACTGGGGTCTAACACCTCGAGGCACATGTCTGACACCAAGTAAGCAGCACTAGGCTCAGAACAGCATCCTTTCCTGAAGACCTGGCAGTGTGTGACTGGAGCAGGACTGCTGCAGGAGTTGCAGCAGAGCTCCCTTGGGCTGCTGTGTTATCTACCACCAGTAAACACACACAGCTTGCACCAGCCAAATACAAGTGGTAAAACCTCAAGCCAACAAGTCTTTGCCCACAGCAGCGAATGGAAACACAAAGAGCTCCTGCAGTCAGTGTAGCCAGAGAACTATGGGGACATAGCAGCATGTCCCTGAGCCACCATTGCGGTTTCCCTTGGTGCCCCAACTGGATTGGCATGGGCTGCTGGAAGAGTCCCTCATGGGCAGAGGCAGCTGTGAGTGGCCTTCTCCAGCTGTGGTAGCTCCTCTATCTCATCTGCAGACAGAATTAGTAAGGGTGTCACTGTCCTGTCTTGATCTAGCCAAGTGTTTGCTTGACAGGGCTTCAGCAAAGCCAAAGCATTTGCAGGCAGCTTTTTCTTTAAAAAGCTGTTTATTATCCCAGTGGATGGGTGGAAAAACATGACGCAGGGTACAGAGAGGCAACTTCAGCAAATGACAAACAAGTCTTAAAAAAGTTACAGTTGTCTTTGAATTTGAGTAAATAAGGCTCTCACTGCAAGCTGCAAATGTGTTGCTCTAATGTGCTCTTCAAACAGGCCAGCAAGGCTACAAAGTGCTTCAGCCAGAAATGCTGTGCTGATAAACAAGGACTGTCTGGCTGCTCCCAGAACAGCAACCAGTTTCCCCAGCATGGCTGCCAAAGCTGTGATGTGCTGTGTGAAGAAGACCTTCTAGGTGAGTTGGGAGCAGATGCTACAAAATCCCCTGGTTTTGTCAATTCCAGATTGAGCTGTGCTCAGACTTTCAGCCCAGTCCAAACAAGCACTTGCAGCTGCCCAAAATCACCTCTGAAATGAGTGGCTATTAGTGGCACTGTAATCAGTGCCAAACTCTGTTCTACATGGAGCTGGGCTTGATCCTGCCATCACTTACTCTGAGGCTGCATTTCACTGGTACAGCCCCATAAATGCTGCTGTCCCTGAAAACACCCCCCTGGATGCCTGGCTTGTAACAACCGAGTATGTAACAGGATTTGCAACAGGGTAGGGAATGTCACACTACAAACAGCACCAAAGACTGCTCTAAATCAAAAAAGGGGCAGACGTATCTGCATTGGAAAGCTTGGGGGGAGCTGTTTTAGTCAATCAGTGAAATGAGAACAGAGGCTGGAATTTTAAAGCACATTTTCTTCCTGGTAAAAGAGCAAATAATTCCATGATTAGATCAAAGTAGGAGCACACTTGCCTCCAACACACGCAACTGACACCTCTCGTGAAGGCCCTTCCTTACACCAGTGTCCTCCCTTCCATCAGAGCAGGCTGGCAAAACCCAACATTTTGACAAGGTGCATGTTAAGTCACTGAGAAGTCTTTAAAGGCTTTGCTTTGGCAGATGTTTTGGCAATTGAAATCCAGCTCATCTGTAACTGTGTGCCCTTTTGCTTCAGTAAACAAATGGCTCAGGTGCAGAAATCATTCAAGTTAGCTGACTTTCCTCTGGGATGGTTGAGAAACCTCATCTGGCTCCCTTTGAAAAATCAGTGTTGATACCACAGGCATGGAAGAAAAGCCACTGAAAAATAATAAACACTAAGGTTTTTTTTTTTAACTGCAGGTTTTGTGAAAAGCTTTATGAGTATTTTAAAATGTGTTAGGGAGCTGAAGGGAGCAGACAGAATGGGGGGGCTGGGAAAGGTTGGCTACCACACAGGAAATGGAGAAATTCTGACCCACAAAGCAAGCATTTTCTCATCCTTTGTTTCATGAGGCAGGTTTGGGAGATAGGAAGATAAGGGTTCATTGGTCTGGCATTTTAACTGGAGATTCTTCTTCCAGCCTACCATGATTTTGTGGGTTAGTCAGCAACTGGAGAATTGTTTCTCAAAGTTTTGGGGGTGGTCATACAGGAGAAGGATGGCTCATTATTTTTCACTTTAAGTTCCTACACTGTGGGGTAGAGTTTGAATTTTTAAAGCATGCCTAATTTGCCCCCACAAAAAAATAATCCAATAATACACACCTTTGCAAATTGGTTTCTTTTAAGAGCATCGAAAGTTACACTCCCTTAACAATAATTATTTCGGGCTAATACTTTCTTCCTGGTCCTTATTATTACTACCTGCCCCTTGCCTTGCTCTTTCCACTAATTCAAGCACAGACTGAAAGCTTTCCAAACAAATCTCAATCCTTCTGTGTGCTTACATGTTGCTGGGAGAAGGGATTTCTGCTTGACGCTACTGATTTTCAATTGTCCTTTCTCCACACTGAAGCTGGGCAATGTAATGCTGGTATATTGCCACCAGCATGGTGTCTAGGCTAAGAGCCAAGGCAAAGAACAGCCTGCTAATTAATTCTTCACATTTATCTCCAGACCCCCTCCCCAGAACCAACACTGTGAAAACAGGAGGTAGCAGTTTCCACGCAGCCCTCTGGAAATTTTAAGCAAAAGTGGTTTACTGCCAGTTTTATGGTTTTACAGTGAAGGCAGTAAGGACTTCTGGTTGTGTAAAAGAAAATGGATTGGCTTAAATATGGAGAAGAAGATTACTGAAAGTAATCTGAGCCTGATGTATCCATTTCTACCCTCCAAAATAAAACACAATAAAAAAAAGGCAGTGTCTATGATGCTGCCTATAGTCAGTAGAGAAATAGGGGACTAAATTCTAGGCAGGAGGGAAGTATTCATGTTGAAAACATTCATACCAAGCAACTACTATAGATACTGTTTTCACTACAGCTCCATGTATTCATTTTCAGTTCTGAGGCAGGTAATACTGTGAGCTGTGGAGTTTGTGCATCTTCCACCTTTTCTTGTATATATATGTGTGTGTGTGTGTATTTACTTATATAAATAAGTTAGACATTATTTACATCACTGTACAGAATAAATCTAAATTCGGTCATCAAAATGTGTACACCTGCCAGTGGATTTACTCTGTTAACACTTTGCATTTCATCTTCAAAGCACCGTACAAACATTAATTATTTATCCAGGCAACTTCCCACCCACCAAAAGGATTAAGAATAACGAGCAGGGTAAGGGATGGAGCTGAGGGAGTGCAGCATGTTCATAAAAAGGCAGCTAATCATGTATGTCTCTCCTGCCATGAGCTCTGTAGATTTCTGCCTTTATAAACACTGCGGTCCAAGTGTAGGAGTAACCTTTGTTAACGCCAACTTGGCAAAATGTCTTCATTCAAAAGCAAATGATCCGTTCTTCATTTTCAAAAGCTTTGGCTTCTTCTTGGCTTATCAGGTTCCCATTCAAACTGGAGGGAAAAAACAAAAGGGATGTGAAAGTAAGGTAGTGACTGTTGCCCATCTTCTATTTTTCCAAGGTTTTGGAGCAGAGATCACAGGTTTGCAATGCTGTGTGAGCTGAACGCTCCTCAAGGCCACGCAGCTGGGAAGTGGCATCCAGCTCCAGCACTGCTGTTCCCATTGCATGGATGAGGAACGAGGCTTCTCCTTCAGAAACAAAAACCCAACACACAACTCAACTGCAGTAACTAAACTTGCTGTTGGAAACCCATCTGTTAGCATTTCAGCAAACAGCATATAGCTGCTAAAGGTTCTTACCCTGCAGTAGGCTAGTTCAAAAAATTTAAATACTCTTCAGAGCATTTTGTGTCTTCCATGACAACAGGGGAAGAAAACTCTGTTAAGTAATGGCCAATCTTAGCGAACGAAGATTTGGGAAGGGCTCTCCCCATGTGGGTGTGCCCTTCGAGCCTGCGCAGGGGGTTTTTTAGGTGAGGCACAGCGTGCGCAGAACTGGCCCCACGGCCGAGCAAGCTTGGACAGTGACAGTGAAGTCCTTGGGACTATCTACAGCACCCGGTACTAACCGGGGCTGACCCTGCTTAGCCTCCGAGATCTGACGGGATCAGGGAGGCATTGAACTGCCGGGGGCGGTCCGTACTCTGAGACTCGACCTCACGGCCTTCGGATCCGGAGACCGGAGTGCTTTCCACTACACCACAGGACCGCCCCAAACTCTGTTAAGTACACAGACATTATTAGTGTGAAGAGGCCGACAGAAAAATCTTCAATTCTGGCTACTTAAAATTAATCTACATTGATACTTACATCCCTGAAAATGAGCAGCCTGGTTAAGTGCTGCTTACAGAAATGTTGAAATCCATTAAACCATTTAGATTTATGAGATTTTGGGGTTAATGAATGCCTCTGAACATTCAGGCCAGAATCATAAGACAGATTTTAGTTTGAAGATTCAGGATGATCTGAGTGGGAATTGATGCCTCTTCTGGAGACGAATGCTGACAGTGGCTTTTGAAAAAGCACCTCTTCCATATCTCCAGGGAACACACTAGTCAGACACTGAGTCATTGTCTTTCTAAACAAGAATTCAGTGTCCTTTCACTAAAACAAATACATATATTTAAAAATAAATTTCATGTTCAATAATAAAGTAGCAGTGCTAAAACCAGCTCAGTTCTATTGACTTCTGAGCTCCCTGAGGTGAAGGAAGGAATGTGGTATTTGGCTTTCTCCCTTAAATGCACACATGTGACTATGTGATGCCCACCTAATCTAAAATAAACAAAGTCTGCAAAAAGTTAATCTTCTTGTAGCTTAGCACTTTCAATGTGTTTGGAGCACTGCCCAAAGAAAATCCAAGCACAAATTCTACAAACCAAATTAGTAATGCTGATTAAATATAACCATCTCCTGCTTGTTGGGACTTAGGTCCTGAAAAGCATGAACATGTTCAGAAATTTTAAAGTAAAAAAACAGGACAAATAAAACTTGGTCTATAAATTTAGGCCCTGATTTTGCAAACTCACACATTCTGTAAATCAGATGTGAACATTGCAGACAGATGTGAATTAAGAAAACTGCTTGACATTTGTAACACAAAAGAAAATGCTTAAATGGCAGCAGCTTTTCACCTATTAGAAATCCACAGCTGGAACTAAACCCCTGCCTCACATAAACTTGGTCTGAATACTTTAGGCTGGAAAGTAGTAAGGTCAGTAGTGGTTTAAAGGGAAAGAAAGTCTACGAAGTGAGCCTTTGAGGAAGGGATCTTTACCAGATTTCTTTAATAGTCGTGTTCTCCTTGAGAGCTTCGCTGAGGCACTTCACCCCTTTGGCTGTAATTTGATTCTGGATAAGCCTAAAAAGAAAGCATTTCATGTCAAACTAATGTGCAAACTAATTTGCAGCACATGCACACCTTACACTCAGCTTGACATGAAGAAGCAAAGCTGTCTGCCACAAGGAGATAGTTCTGATTGGATCTGTGAGAACGGTACAGAGCATTGGTCAAATGCCCCACGTGCACTTTCAGAAACAGAGAACAGAATATTAGTCTTTTCCTTTTAATCTTGCATGTGGTTGCATTCTGGAGATACTGACCTTAGTTACATAGCTGACAAATTTCTGCTATGAACTGTTCACCAGTGGTATAAGAGTCTTGTATTTGGACTCTCTTAGACAGATAAACCTCTCAGCTCTGTTTGCTTACTAAGAACACTGTGAGATATTTTAAAGTAATGTACAGTAAATTCTGACTACAGATCCTGTGTAGACCTAATGTTTTAGCTGTTATGATCCAGTGGCTGCCACATCTTCCTGTCTTGTTTATCAGACCAACAAGATCTTTGAAAAATAAAGCACTGTTTTTGACTCCAGTATGAACAGGTCCCAGTCCCAGTGAAGCCAACCTAGCAGCTGTAAATTATGTCTCATCTGAGCTTAGGGGAAAACAAAAGATACACAAGGTCCTCAAGTAGCCCAAGTGATGAAGCAGTAGGTAACTCATATTAGCCACTGTTGACCATCCCTGAGCTAAAAATTAAGAAAGGCCCCTCACCTACATGAGTATAAATTCTCATCAGTCTACCCTAATTCAATACTCACCTTTCAGTCTATCATGGTGAGCCCCATAGCTGTACCATTCCATGTGACTGGTTGCATGAATCCCTCAGGATTCAGGATGAGGCTGAAAATTTGAGTGTATTGAACAATCTTTTGAGGAGGGAAGGAGAAAGATAGGTTTTCCTATTAAAGGACTTTCTGCACTTGCTAAATTAATCAAAATGCAAAGGATTCCAGTACATTCTTTCAGCTACTGGAAAAAGACTTTTCTTCTGCTTGAAATTCAACTATCTATATGGGTCACTACTCTTTGGAGGTATCCAGTGGTATAACCAAAAATGTAGGACATAAATTTGTCTAGTGGCAGAAACTCTTGGACAATACTGAGCCATGGTGAAGACATGTCTCTAGATTACTATGCCTGTTGTGGCTGGGGAAAATTTCATTATGATTACAAACCAAACTACTCAGTGAATTATATCTGCAGCTGTGCACAAAGAAATCAAGCACTTCCCCCACCTCCTTTTTATTTTCAGGGTGATGGGCACCTCAGATTTTGCTGCTTTCAAAAGAGGCTACAAGTACTTGGCATCCATGACAACCAGCATGCTTCCTAAGGGGTGGAAACCAGGATTAGTACAGAGAGGGAGCTAGACTGTGGTTAGCAAAGTCTTTGTAAAGCTTGTAAAAAGACTCCATTTCTTATGTTCTCTGGATCACTTGAAATGAATGGATGGCTATTTGTTTCAAAGCCCACATCTGCCCAACTCCATCCATCCACAAATTCTTGTGAACCTCTAGATTAGAAAAGCCAACACTGTGTTTTCTTACAAGTGTAACAAGTGTCATTGTGATTGCTAGAAATAATCCCTGGTTTCCTGGGGATTTATGATTTAGAGATGAGTGTCTTCATGAGTGTATTGCTAGTACTAGAAGAAAGCATCAGAGAAATTCAGCATGTATTTCAGTGTCTGTCATGTAGGTTCTTAGTTGAAGAGTAAAAGCTGATCTAGCTACTTTCATAGTATGATGATAAATAGAAAAAATCATAATAACCTTGTTCTATTCTAGTCCATTATATTCCATTATATCTGTCTGCTTGTCTATTTTTTTTAAACTTTTGTGTTTGAGGCCAGTACTGTTCCCCTGAGGAGAGATGAAGTCAATCCATAGTTCGAAAGTTACCAGGACACACAAACAGATTAAACTTTACCCTGTATGAAAGTAGGTTGAAAATGCTAGACAGCAGCTTTACTAACTTCCCATTAGAACTGTCTACAACCAGTCAGCTGCATCCAGACCATGCACAGAAAGCTTACTGTGACCTACATAGACTTGGAAGGTGAAGCTTTAATGCAGTGACTGCCAAAGAGCCTGTGCCGCTGTGGAATGTAACTCACCATAAATGCACTAGTTTCTTGTTGACCTTCAGCATCTCTGCAAAGCTCATTGCTGCCTCATCATCCAGCTCATTTTTAGTCAACCTAAGTGGGAGAAAAAATATTCATTTAGGATGTTGTCATTATTTTTTGGCCCCCTGTTTTTCCAGCTTGACTGTGACTTAGCTTTAGACAACCAAAGGGCTGTTCCTGCCCTGAGCAATTTGTAAAGGCTGGACACAAAGAGATACTGAAGAGAAGCCCTGGAGGTAAAAAAGATGAGTATCAGATCTTAGTTTCTCTGAGCAACGTTCTAATTATACTTTCTCATGATGCTTTAGTGTCTAAAAGGTGGATGAGGTGTAGTGGGAAAAGGTAAAAAGGTAGAGATAACACTGAAGAGGTGCAAAAACTGAGGACAAAGAACTTGACTTCAGATGATGCAAATGAGAGGAGATAGGGAAAGCAACCTGAAGGGAGCAGAGTGAGGCATGACACTGGGTCATTCGAATATGTCCCAAAGGACAGGTGCTGCTGATCCATTACTCATGTCCACATTCTTCCAAAGGGATATCTTATAGCTTGCTGGTAGTGAAAGCGTAAGGGACAAGGGAAAGGAGAGAAGGAAGAGGCGAGAGTAGCAGGGGTGATGGGATTGGAGGAAATAAAATTAGGCTACAGTTTTCTCTGGAGAAAGAAGAAGAGGAGAAGTAGACCACACTGTTAATTACCAGAATATTCTCACGGAGTTGTTGTGTTGCATAGCTTCAGCAATACTTTTGCCTCCCTCTGTTGTGATGCCATTGAATGCGAGACTGTGAAGTAAAGACACAAATATGTAAGAAACAGCATGACTTGGCTCTTCCACTGCCAAATATTAGTGAATATCCTGGATGAGCTGCTTCCCCGTTGTACAGCTCAGCATTTCCATGTTTCAAAGGCTCACATAATTATGACTTACAAGTGAGAACAGGTCACAGGCTGCAGCCCGAGTGCAGATCTATCATACAGGCTGTAAGGTTTGCTGTCAGGGAGTTGTGCTTTCAAGGCTGGCAGCAGAGTTGCACCCAGTGATTTTGAGAGTCAAGGCTTTTAAAAAGGACAGAAAGTTACTCCTAGCAGTACACAGGTTTTTACATGCATTTGTCATCCCAAGTCCCTGTTTGAACTGGGCACTTTGTCCTTTTAGTCCTTCAGATGCCCAAATACCCCATTCCTCTTCCAAATACACCACCTTCTGCTGTGTATGGAGAGATGATCTCATAAATGTTTTCCATTACAAACCACAAATATTTCTTAGTCTGCCCTTCATTCTTTGAAGAGACATTGGCAAAATCATCCAGTTAAAGTTATGTGCCAGGCTTTCAGAGTTCAAAAAGCATCTCTCCCCTCAAAATGCAAGGTATCAAAAAAGACAGAAAAGGGAACTAAGTAGAGCAGTGGCACAAGTATGTATTAGCATGAGTCCCTCCTAGCTTCAGCTGAAACTAGATATTCTCAGTCTTAAAAATGGCAAATAAAGCAAACTGATGCAGTAGGAATTATCTTCCCTTACTCTTCACATAAAGCTACCACTGGTGCTAACTTTGAATTTAAATCATGGAGCAAGATTAACCAGTGGAAGATAAGAAATGAACCCAAGTGCAAGTACAATGCAGAGCAGAGGATTCACACAGTGCAACTGCCAGCAAAACCAAGCTGCAGACAGCACACTTGCTCCTTATTTTTGCAAACACATTCATCAGCATATTTGCTTTTGTCTGAGAATCCATGAACTCTGATTCAAGTTCAAAATGTTTTCTTTCAAGTCTGATGCGTCTGGATGGATTGCGCAATTATAGGAAGATGGCTATTTCAGATGGCTTTTAAGTTTAAATATATCTAGGTCACTGCATCTGTTCAGCTTTAAATTTTTAAGCTCAACTACCCGCTTGCAGAAAGGAGGACAAGGCACCAGATCTGAAATTCCTGAATCTGAAGTGGCAGCAATGAACTCTCCAGAGATCCCCAAACTCCCACAGTATTTCTGAAGAAACTAGTGCCATGTGCCACCTTGTGGGGAAACCAAGGAGCCTTGTTTGCTCCCTCACCCTGAAGGCCAGTGGAACTGGGAAACAAGTGGAAAGGGTCACCATGAACCCCAGTGCTCCAGCTCTGTGGACGAGCAGCTGCCACAATATGTATCTTTAAATACTCAGACAGTATTTGAGAGTCTGGAAGGGGATGGACTGTTTAACAGTGCTGACTTCACCCCATGCTTGCTTCCAACCTCACCCATGTTAGGGCTTCCAGAAGGCTGGTTTGCTCACTGGAGTTCACTGAACTCTAGGGAGAACTAGCATTAGCACCAAATGTGTGGTGTTGTAGCTCCACTGGAGTACAGGATGAGCACAAATGGAAGTGTGTCCCAGTCCCTACTAAGTTTACTCCCTAAAAATTAATTTGGTAGAAGTTGCTGCATCTTTTTGCAATAGAAACTGTTAACACTGAGCTTGAAGAGCCCCACTCTGTGACAGCTGATGCATCCTTCTGCTAATGCTGCCAGAGCAAAATGGCACCCACTGACCATGTGCTCTCACAAATGCCAGTAACTCTGTGCACCATGAGGGGAGGATGAGCAGATAGAGGAAAGGATGCCAGTCCCACAGTATTTTTTAACTTGCCTAATGACTGCACAGGGCTTTTTGACTCAATCTGGCCTCTTGTTTGCACCAGAAGCCTCTTGGTTACAGCCAAGGCTGCAATACCAGATGGCACTCCAAGTTAACACTTAGTGGGAAGAGTCATTGCTCACAGCACGATGGAACAGGCAGCACTACCCCGAGCTGCCTGGCTTTGATGGTGTTTTACCTCACGTTAGTCAACCTGGGGTGGTTCCTCAGTGCCTCTGCAAATGCCTTCGCTCCTTCATCTCCAACTTGATTACCCCACATCCTAGTGAAGAGAGGAAACCAGGAGGTATCAGTTCTGCTGCCCTCCTATTGGCACTGCATTCTCCATTTTTCTCTCCCCTCCCCTCCTCCCTGATTACTTCAATCTTTCCAGATTGTGAGAAACCTGGCAGGTACCCTCCCTGCTGAGCCAGGTGTGTTCCACTCCCTGGACATCACACCACGAACCTCTGCTGACTCACCAGGACCCTAAGGCCACAGCACAGAAGCAGCTTTAGGATACAGTCTGCTGGAGCAGGAGTGCTTTTGGGATCACCTTGCTGCACTAGGAAAACCCTCTGCAGCCCTCTACTCTGATGGGTATACAGCAAGCTGCTATGAGAAATGCACAAAGTTCTAAATCCTGTGATTTCCTGCTCAGTGTTTTCTCCCCATATCCTGGCAGTGATTTTCCTGTTACCTGTTGGGGACAGACTGGCCTTTACACAGTGCAAAGTACAGGTCTTGGAAAGACTCCCCAGATGCACAGCTGCATGGGGACCCACAGCCAAATGGGTGACTTTCTGAAGTGAACTGCTCTACAGGCTCTCCCTGTCCTTCAGAATAGTCTGGTAAAATGGTTACTGTTCCTTCAGCTTTATACTGAAATGGCATCTCCTCTCCTGACAGCTGCCAAGAGAAAGATCAAAATTTCATAGGGACAGTATGACACTGGGCTCTTCCACACCTTTATAAGGAATAGTATTTCCAATGGCAAAACAACAAAAGGGGTTAAGAGAAGGTAACATGGTATGGGAGAGATTTGATTAATATTTACTAAGTGTATCTGGTTAAATCCTTTCTCTGCAGACCAACCACTTTGAAAATTCACCCTCTCTTATGAGGTTGGAAAGCACCTCTGCTGAGGTCTGAGTCCTTGGGTTTTTTACAGGGATCATGGCTTGATGACTCAGAGCCACACTCAGCTTGATGGGTAATTAGTTGGCAGCTCTATTAAAATCAATTGACCTTTGTGGCTTCTAAACACATGGGCTTCCAGTAAGTTGCCCAGAATTTCCTTGTCCTTCTGACCCAGTGCAGTTTGCTCTGTAAACATTGAATATATCTGTTTAAGTATTTCTGTCCAAGCTATCCTAAATCCATTTGGAGAGATCATTTCCTCCACAGGAGAAAATAGGAGTCCTTCACTGAAATTACAGCAAGTACAGCACAGCTGACCCAGCTATATGGAAGTGTGCAGACTCTTCACTGTACTTGTGAAATGTTGTAGAACAACAAAATTAAAGGCCAAAAATCTGATTGTTCAGATCTGATTTTCATATTTCAGGATTACTGTGATATTCAGATTTTAAGATTACTGTGATTTGCACATTTCAGGGTTACTGTGATTTTCACAATGGCCAAACAGATTTTAATGCCATGTACTCAAGTATTAAATTTTAAGAAATATGTTCTCCTGTGGAGTGAAAAGATAAACTGGGATTTGCCAGAAGGGGTGAAAAATAAGTAAAATAAAATAAATCAAACCTGGCCTCTTTCCTGAAAAAGAGGGCAAGAACTAAAGGTTTAGAGTACATCCAGACTTCTCTCCAGTAATAGCAGACTCTCCAGTAAGGGACAGACTAGAGATGGATGATGTGAATTCCTTGTTACTTTCCCAGCTCACAACTTTATCAGGATGTGATGCAGAAGGTTTGACAATGTAACAGTGACATTCAATAACTAGGTACAGTGCCAACAGTCATAAAACCACAGACTTAAAAATAACCAAGTATCTCTAGGGGACCTGTGTTGCCATAAAGAAAGTGGCTATCTTTACACAGTGTTTTCTTGTTTGTCTCTCCTTTAAGGCTCTGTCAGAACAGTGAAAAAAAAAAACCAGAAACCAAAAATCAAACCAAGTATTGTATGAACTGAAGAACAAGAAAGCAGCTCTTTTTTCCATGAAAAACATGGCTATGCTTTTACACTTGTTCGTTCTAATGCTGTTGTTGAGGGGGGAAGGAACAGCAGAAGGAGAGAAGGTAAGATGAAGGAAGGAATCCTAATGGATTTACAGATGCCTTGCCAAGATCAAGCCCCAAGGCCTGTGCCTTAGCACTGAACTTACCCAATTTCAAACATTGTCTTGCTCTTCTGGATGGCCTGGGCAAGGCACTTCCCTCCTTCACTAGTTATTTTGTTTGCTCCTATTCTGCACAAAAACATGAATTGATGAGGCACATCACTCACAACTCTACAGCTATTAGAACATCAGCTCACAAAGCCATGCAGCTATTTAAGGTTAATTAGCCCTGGAGGCTAGCTACAGTTATCAAAGATTAACTTAGAGCAAAAAAATACTGCAGGCACTTGACCTTGGGCTAAAAGACAAAATTTTATGTTGCTTTGTGCATATTTTGCATGTCAGCTCTCCAAACCAGAAGTATTACAGTAGAATCTTGAGTTTGGTGCTCAGTATGCTGGAAATGAGCTTTAGGAACTGATCCTCAAGGCAAAGACACAGGCCTAGTTTTTAAAATAGTTTGTAGTATCAGCAGTTGCTACAGAGCACACGAATTACATGCAGCATGTTTCATGACACCACAGGGAACAGAATATTTCTTGACTGTGTGGTTCCAGGGGAGATGGCAGCCAATAAGCACAGTCTGCACTAATGACGAGTCTTTCTGTCCTAAGCATGGGCTCTAGGCAGTGGCACAGGCCAGGGCAGCAGTGACTGTCTCCATCTGGCATTCTACAGAAGGCCTTTTCTATTTTCAGCCTGTGTGGATATCAAATGGCTGAAGTTCAAGGAAGGGATAATTGCGTACAGATTGATGTAAAGAACAGACCAAACCCCCAGACCCCTCCAGCCACTACATTTACATAAAACCAGCTTATTTGACTGACTTCAGGCACACAAACTTGCACTCTATCTCAAAATAATTGCTGGATTACTATAAGGGTTGAAAGCAACCATTTTTCAACAGGCTTTTTTTTTGGTGAAAATTAGATTAAATAAGCAAAGCACTGTGTCAAAGCAGCAAAAGAATCAAATTGCTCTTGGATTTCAAAACTCTGCAAATATTTCACGTGGAAAGGATGTGGCTATAGTGGGGTTTCAGATCAAGTTAGTGGTACAACAAGGACTAGAACCCAGGAGTCCCCGCCTGCTGGTTGCTACACTCATACCAACACCTGACATTGCTGCAGGTCCTCTTGTTTTCTGCTATGGTCACAATTAAACATTGGTTAATGATCTACCTTTATGTCAAACCACTGTTGTGCATAGCCAGACACTCTTATCTGGGGAAGTTCCAGGAATTAAAGGGAAAAACTCACCAAGTGAATTTGGGGAATTCCAGAGCTGAGAAATGACCCCAGCACAGCCTGACTACAGTGGCCCATAAAAGATCAGATACTAAGAAGCTTAGTACTAAATCCAAGGGAGTTTGCCTACTGGAACTGGCAGCAAGGTTCCTGCACAACTTAAGCCTCACTCAGGTGCTCAGACTGGAGTTAGATAAAGAACAGGTCTCATGCAGTCCTTTAACTTACTGCTATATTCCAGAAAACACTGTGGATGCAAGAGTTTCACCTGCTGTCATCCACCACTAAACTACTGCAAAAGAACACACAACTGCAGCCTAAATTACATTTTATTTCAAATACAATTTTTATCTTTTTTCTACTCTCCCTCCTCTTTCAAGTGGATTTACCTTAATTAGGATACTGGAGAAAAGAAAAAAAGATCCAACATACTTAACATATTCCAGGCTTGAACACTCTTCAATTAGTTTTGCAACATATTTGGCTCCAACATCAGTGATTTGATTGCTGTATAAGCTTAAAGAAAAATCACACTGGTAAAAATAGGTTATTCCTGCTGTTAAATATTTACAACCTGAATATTTTATGATGCACACATAAGCATCTATCTTTTTTGTATGGCTTTGTACATATTCACAGTTGCTTGTAATTCTATTTTGATATATAATTCATATTGTGAAGGGCCAGATATAAAGTACAAGGAGACCAGACTGCAAATCATGAGAAAATATTTATATAATTTTTTTAATAAATGGTCTCCCCAGGCAAACAAAGCTTTTCTTTACTCCTGTGTTAGTACAAAAATAATATAGCCAGGAGATAAGTCAAAAAAGAAAAACACTATAATGTACTTTTGGTCTTTAAAAGTCATAAAATCCCCTGGCAAATATTACTGAAGATCAGATACCTGAGCAGTTATACTTACATTAGGGCACTGAAGGAAGAAAGCTATTCTTGGTATTCACGTTCACCTTTCAAAAAGTCATTTTTATGTAGCTACTTAACCAAGAGCAGGAAGTCAGAGCTAACACACTTCCCAGCTTCAGCTTGATTAAGAACTAATTAAGGTTTGAAAGAAATTGCTACCATGAACATGACACTTGAAACTGTATGTTCCTGATACTAGTCTCTACCAAGCATAGTTGAAACAAATCGGTAGAGAAAACAACAGGCTCAAGCTGCAGAGCACATACTCTCTTGCTTGTACTCTCTTTCCCTGCCACATCAGAAGGCTTAAAACTATGATGCCCACACAGTTCAGTAACCTGACAGTGGTCCACACTGTGTCACAGAAGGGTTTGATGTCAGCAGGAGGCTGTGATGGGAGGGGGTGCTGAGGACCCCTGTGACCCATTAGAGGATGGCAGCTGAAGCATTTCTGACACAAAATGCTGCTTTGCTTGTGGTCAGTAAATGAGGAGGAAACCACCACACCTCTGCTGTGTCAGTACTGTCAGCATTGGAGTTTTATTTTCTAGTACTGGTATCCAGTTTTCAGCTCCCCAGTGGTACCTACCCCAAGAAAGACACAATCCGGTACTTGGAGAGTTCTTCATACAAGATCCTTACGCCGTGATCTGTGACCTGATTTACACTGAGCCTGGAATGAAGGTAATGAAAAGAAACTGTAAATCAATACAGATTACAAGTGTTCATCACCCCTGAGTTAACAAATGGCTGGAGGTCTATGAATTTTCTTCAGATATTTTTACAGGTCCTTATGGCATATATTAAAAGCCATTAAGAAAAATGTGAGCTCAGTTTCATATGCCTCATTTCAAAATCAATGAAAAACTGAAAGCCCCAAATCTCCAAGGTAATGCTCTGGAAGCTTTCCATAGAACTGAAAACAATAAAATGTAGGAAGTCAGATACCGGATAAACATCTCACCCTCCTCCTGTGCTTATTGTGATTTCAGGAAGAAAGTCAGATTAACACCCTAGCAGAACCAAGCTGTACAGACTCCTACTCTTGCAACCTTCTCTCCGAGTGTCTAGTGAAAGCCAGGCATCTTGAAAGTCCCCATATATTCAGGCATCACTGAATAAAGGTTGTGAAAAGCTCTGGCCAGAAAATAGAACTGCAGTCCCATGGGTGTACTACATGTTTCTAATTTTGTTATCCCAGCTAGACACAAAACAAGTCAACCTCAGTCATTCACAGAATAAAAATACTTCTTTTCATAGGTTGTGGGGTTTTGTTTTTGTTTGTTTGGGTTTGGTTTTGCTGCTGTTTGTTTTTGTTGTTGCTTTTTTTGTAACTTCTCAAGCTTTTTCACCTTGACTAAATGGACAGGTTCGAGTGAAGTATTTCAGTTCTGATGAATCCCATTTTCTGGGCAAAGCTGTGCCTATGAAAACATTTTGATCAGCTTTGGTTTCTACACAGACTCAGTAGCTGAACATTCACTGCTGAGTCCCTTATCACCACCAGCCTCCCTGGCCTTTGCTAGTTAATAACTGGGTCCCTTTGGAATGCACGAGCATATAGGAGAAATTAGCCAATTTCTAGAGATCAGAACAGTCTGCTTCTTTGAAAGGGATGCTTAAGCTGCTGAAAACAACATTTCCTGACCTGCAGAAATTGGTCATTACAAATGGAAGTCCTAACATCTGAAGATCCACAAAGATAAAAAGGCAACCTAACAGATTGGTTTGGTGCTAAGGATGGTGTTAAGATCATACTGGGTATGGCATAATCACATGATAGGGACAAAGAAAGAAGGGCTGGCCTTTCCTTCTTTTTTTTTTCATATACTTATGCATTTTCCTCAGAAGTTTCCTTATTGCTTTTTCTTGGGAGGCCAGTCAATTTGCAACTGAAAAAAGCAAGAGCCATGTGCTTTGATTTAGTTCTAGAGGAAGACAAGGCAGAGCACAGACAAACAGAAGGAAAAAATCAAATGGTAAAAAAAAATTCTCATGGGGCTAAAGGTTTGAAAAAAGATATATATGAAGTTCCTGATTTTCTACACCTAAATGTGTGGATAAACCTCAAAAGTAGAGGTGAAACATTTGGTTTGTGATGTTAGAGGTGGAATTCTCCCGTATCACACCAAGACATGTCTTACCTGCAGAGCATCAGGGAAGCACCACATGGAAAGACTTGAGCTACATCCTTTCATGAAGTACTACTAGATATCTTTTGTTCTGTGAAAGCCAGACATTTTGGCAGGATTCAAAAGCAAAAAATTCAGAGCTTTTGATCATGGGTTATTGTGACTAGTAGGTCCTTTTTTTACCCCATCCAACCAAGGGCAGAGATAGGCTCAGGCAATCTTCAGATAATGGAGGATGCACTTCTGTTTCCTTTCTTCTCACTTAAGCACTTTCTTTCCTAAAAATCCCCTTTTGAGACAAACGAATTTGAGATGGAGCTAACTAAACCTATAGGTTTAAACAGTCCTGGCTTCTAAGGACTTATCACCCTTTCCATTAAGGTTTCCAAATTCATAGCCTATCCTGCTCCTGTGACTGCATGAACAAAAATTTCAGAAGATCTGCAACTTTAATGTCCAGCAGCAGTAATCCTCATCTTTCTCCACTTCCAAGATCAATTCCTTCAGCCCACCAGTTTGTGGAATAAACGAAGGATCAGAAAAGATGTTCTTACAAAGACTCCTACCTGATCACTGCAAGCTTGCTGAAACACGGTAGCAGCTGTTTTATTCCATAGTCATTGATGTTGTTGTTGTCCAAATCCAGGGCCAGGCGCTTCTGAAAGTGATGCATAACAAAGGAGATGGCCCTGCAGTCGGCAGAGCAGGCATTGCAGTACGCCAGCTTGATGTAATTGGCGTGCATGCGCCTGGCAGCCATCCTCCCCACCTTCTCACTCTGAGTCTCGTAAAGGCACCTCAGCATCCAAACAAAGTTGGGCTGGACCTGGACCTGATTGTAGCTTGTAAGCCTGGACCGAGTGAAGCCTTTCAGGTGGGATTTCATGCTCTCCCCAAGGTATGTGATGAGTGTTTTTCTCTTCCTCTTAAGGACTGCAGGTGAAACTAAATGCCTGAAGAGCTTCTGCTTGGATGCAGAAAGCAGGCCACAAAGAAACACATTGGTAAAATTAAAGTGTTCTTTATTTTGGAAAGGATCCTCCCCTGCTAGTTGTTTCTTCAACCAAGGGATACGAAGGCAAGTAGGCTGGGTAGTCTCAATGAAAGAACATTCATTGAAAAACTCCAGTAACTCCTTGGCACCCACTTTCTCCTCAATAACCAAGAACAAAGCTGTAAAAAAAGACTGAAGGGTTAAGTGCAAGAACTCGTAAGTGGCCTGACTGTCACAGCCACTATAACCTTTAACTGTCCTAAGAAAGCCCAATTGCAAGTCTTCTTCAGAGATGTTCAAGGAAGAGACCTCCTCCTGCTCAAAGATAAAGAAAGAGTTCTCCATTCCTTTGTATGCCATTTTACCCAAAGCTAGGAGAGTTTCCTTTCTTGATTTGAACATCTCTGCTTGGCTCCTGATGTTATTCTTCAGCAAACTTGTTTTCAGAGATCGGTTCAGGTGGACTTCAATCATGAGCAAAAATACATCTGTCAATGTAACAGAACTGTCTGGAAGCTCGTGGCTGTCGAACATGGAATGGAAGTGTTCATAGCATTTAAAGATAATCCAACAAAATAAAGGCACTGAACACAAACTACAGAGACTGGGGTTGGCTTCCAACTGAGTCAATACCAATGTTCGTTGCCTCTCATCTTTGAAAAACATAGCAGTGTATTCCTTCAGGTTATTGCTGGAAAAACCGCGGAGAAACACTTTCTTTTTAATGATGTTTTTTTGGATCTCAGTTCCTGTCCTTGCTGTAAGAATTTTCTTGGATCCCTTAAGAAGCTTTCCCCTGAGAAGGCTTACCAGCAGTGCCAAGGGGTGGATGGGTTCATTGGGTGAACATATCTCAGGTACACTACTGAGATCAAAGTTGGAATAGATCTCATCAAAGCCATCAAATGTGAAAAGAACTGTATGAGGGAACTGCAAGATGTGATGGAACACTTCTGTGGGGTCCTGATCTGGGTAGCAATTATATTTGAAGAGCAGGTCTTTCAAACATATGGCTTCATCTTCCTTAAAGCAACTAAACATTCTACATCGAAAACAGAAGAAAAATTTAGCCCCTATGTCCAATTCTCTTCTGGCCCAAAGGCTTTGTATCTTCTGCAGCAAGATGGATTTTCCAATTCCTGCATCTCCATAGACGTAAACAGTCTCTCCATCTTCATTAATTAGCCCAACTGTATCATCAAAAAGGGCTTCTAATTGACCCACCTGGCCAAGACTCTCATTGGTAAAACTGACCAGCTCCATAACGCTGTCAGAGTAGATTTCTTCAAGCAGCATCTCCTCCCTCTGAGCGTACAAAGGAACAAACTTGGAGTCCCGTCCCAGTTCATATCTGAGTTTCTCGCAATACCTGCTAACTAAAAAGATGGTGAACTACTATTAAAAAGGATATTATTAAAAAGCCTAAGTAGACAATGACACACCTCTCTGGGGACTCAGATGGGGTTATAAGCGAAAGTAATCATCCTGTAAAAATTGTTCTTTTGCACATTAGTTCTATTTCTGCTGCCATCATCACTCACTTGAGAAATTCAGGTGTTAAGGAAAGGTCACATGTGAACCACCACTTCCTGAAAGCCAGTACTGGTGCTGCTTTGGTTTAAGGGGCTGCTCTCTTTCAGCTGAGACTCAAAGCCAAGCCCCTCACCCTTTTTTAAAGGATGCTTTATTCTGTGCAAAGTCTTGTTTGAGTTGTTGGTCACTGATTAGCCTTTTCACTGTATTTATATTCTACCTGCAATTCTATCAGGTAGGTAGTTATTCTTTCCTAACTTGTTTGGTCATTTATATTATTGTAAATAGAAGACATGCATTTTAGAAAACAAATGTCAGGCACTTCAAAAGATTTTTTTAAGATGACAAAAAAAAAAGTGAGTCTCAGTTATTGTGCAATGTTGGCTTGTGTTTTTATTGCAATAGAAACTTCAATTCAAATGGGGACAAAGTAATTCATGTATTTATGTAGTATGGAAAAACCTCTAAAGAGGAAATCATTTATATTTGCAATACTTAAACTCTGACTTTTGGTATAGCTAATAATTTAGGATCACAGAATAATTCAGGTTGGAAGAGACTTCAGAAGGTCTAGTCCTACCTCCTGCTGAGAACAGGATAATTTATGACATCAGACGAAGTTACTCTTCTGTCACCTGGTTGGAGCTTCCTACATAGCAGGGCAATGCTAAGGGAAGGGGTAGAAGTGTATGACCTTACCTGGATCTGTATTTACTACAGGTTTACTACAAATATTCTCTGAAGGCTTGTAACCTATTTCATCCAGCCAAGGCTGAAGTTCATAGTAAGCATCAGTGACTTTCTGCAGGACATAGATGAAATATTCTGAAACTTCTTCTCCCTTGCTTTGAACCAAGTCTAGAATTTTTCGAACCTGGAGAAACACATGAAAGATCATTGATACACAGCATTTGGTCACAGTAACACTTCTTGAGTGCTTTAGGATCCTTTATGGACTAGAGCAGGGGACCAAAATCAAAACTGGTACTCAAAAACATGAATTCAAAATTTACCTCTGAATTTGAACCATCATGAAACTCAATTGCTGTTTGCATTTGGATGTTACAAGAGAGTTGGCTCTGAAAGTCTGAACTTGTAGCTAAATCATATGCTAACCAGAAACAAAATGGATAAATACCACCCCTCAAGAAGGAACTCAAAGGATTTCCTCAGCTTGGCTAAATGGTATAAATACTTTGCTGTTTAAAATAAAAAAAGAAGTGGTTTCTCAATGCCTTAAATTCACCCTCTGTTTTAAAAATACTCCAGTCACATTTGGATTTACCTCATGATCCAGCCAGGTCCAGAGCAGTGTAGGCAGAATTTCCCTCTGGATCTTAATGCTGAGCCAAAATCCTGCAACTCTTAACACAGTAACTCAGTTCTTCAGGCAGTCCCTGTACGGTGGACTCGCTGCCTGCAGCTGTTACCAAAACGAATGGCTACTAAGCAGTGGCTGGAGCAGGTCAAGACTTAGGTGCTACCTCTAGAGGCAAGGCAGGCTGCCATCCCTGTGCACCGAACAGGGCAATCCTAGTACAAAACCCTCCACAAGACAGAGCAATCATCTGGGGGCACATTTGGAATGTCAGGGTCCCTTCACTAGAAATGAAGGAAGAATTCAGTCCTAAACCAGACAAAGGGATTCCAGAGACTGAAGTCTCTTTTCAGCTTAAAGCAGGGTGAGGTACAGGCAGCACAGCAAACACATGGAGCCTTTTGTGACAATTGGTATGCTCTAAAAAGCAATTTTATGCCTTCCAGAGAAGTTCCCAGAGTAGACTTCACTTACACTACTGTGGCCTGCCCTCTGCCTCTGCTTAAACTCCTGATGCATGGCCTCCCCCTCAGCTTTGTTACAACAATCATGCATATTATGCTGAACAATAAGAAACTGAGATAATCATACAGTGTGCATTTATTCAGCTTTCACCCTACACACAGAGTGAGCACTGTGTTACCATTTCAGTGTGCCAGCAAGAATGATTATTTTATGAAAATCTGCACTGTTAGTGAAGTCCAAGGTCTCTGAATTTTTTATGGTTTGCCTGCCCCTAACTGTGACAGCATTCTGAAGCTGCATGATTGTTTGGTCTAGGGAACAATCTCCTCAGTTGTTTCCAGTCATGATGCAAAGAGCCACTGTATACAGAATAATTTTCTCCTAATGAAACAGCAGGAAATAATTTTCACTGCTGATGCTCAGAGATGAATTAAAAACCCAAATGTGCCAGGATATATCAATTTTCCATAACATTTACAACATAGATAGGTCTTTAAAGAGAAAAGAAGGTGTGCATACAGACAACACAGAATCATTAACTTCTAAAACAGTATTTCATTTCTGTCTCTCCTAAAGCAGGATGATCTATTCCACAGCATCCTAAAGCAGATACTCCTAGTAATGCTCTAACAACCATCGTGGCCACCTCCTTATCAGAGGACAAAGCTGCAGCTGGGAGGGACAGAACAGCAATTATCATCCTGCTAGTTCTTAGGGCTGCCAACAGGCATTACAAGCCGTGCCAGGGGCACTACAAGCAGTGCCAGCCCTGCTGGGAGGAGATGCGCTGGAGACACTCATCCAGAAGGAATGGGGTGGGGTAACTCCAAAATAACAAAGATTAGGAAATACATTAGATGTAAAATTGCCAGACAAACCCATAAAATGTAGTAGTAAACTGAAAGTAAGCAAAAGCTTCACTGGCTAGTGAAATAAAAATCATACCTTATCTGCTTGAGTAGGAAATTGGACAACAATCTCTGCATCTTCAGTGGAGAAGTAGTCGTTCTTAATCAAGTTATCAATCAAACACTGCGTGTTTCGGATTCTGCTGACCAGAAGCTCTCGGTGTATCTTCAGCAAAGCAATGAAGGACAGAGGGCCTGCTCCTGGAGGCTTCTTCACAGAAATGACCACGTTAGCACAAAGTTGGCCTTCCATAGTTCAAACAGCAAGAACCTGCTTCACCAAGCCTCATCTTTGACAAAGTGTCCATTTGCAGAGGTCAGCTTGGAGTCAACTTCAGAGGAACAGGAAATCTGTCCTTTAGATTACTGGCTCTGTAAAAGGCAGTTGTACAGAACCTCAGTGCAAACCTTATCCTATGCACATATACCCTTTAACTAGACATCAAAGAATACTTCCAACCTTTGAGTAATATCATGACCAACTTTTTAATAGAGTTTCTTCCTTAGGTAATTCCATTTATTTGGTCAGGTTTTGAAAAATAAAGTATGTACAACAGGCATTGTCCCTTCAGTACCAGTACTTTACTGTAGCTTGCCTCAAACAACACCACTGGCATCTGCTTTACTAACTGCCTGTTCTTAGTGCATAATTTAATATTTTTTATTAGCTTTTCATGTTTCAATAGACAAAGGAGGGCATCTGTCCAAACATAATCTGGGCAAGGAAATAAACAGAATAAAATTATACTTCATAGCTATTAATTTTGTAGGAGGAATTAATTTATAGTAGCAATTCACTTTGCTTTTTCTTTGTTACAACAACAGACACCGTATAAAGTGTTGATAATATGATACCTGTCCCTGAAAGCAAGGCCTTGTGAACTCTGAGGCAGTTTTAGATAAACTAGGGAAAAGAATTTAGCTTCAGGGCACCAGGTTTGAGAGGCAGTAGTGAGACTGTGGGAAAACTACTGATCAGCTATTTCTGTTAAGAAAGCAAAGAGTAAAATGCTGCTAACAGTGAAAAGGCTACTGTAGATTGCAGAGCTAATACACCTCTCAAGGACACAGAGCACTTCCCACCTCCTAAAGCTATTGGTTCTGACAACGTGTAAAATGGGGAAAATATCATTGCATTGGTTTATCTTACCAAATTCAGCAACTATAAAAGTTAAAAATAACTTTTCAGAATCTGAAAAAGAACAATGTTACAGAAAGGACTAAAATAAGTGGTTGTCAGTATACAAGATCCCATGTCTAGTGACACACAAGAATTCTGGACCTCTCCTTGAACAGGAATTGCACAGAACAACTGAATTCACAGACTCTTTGCCCATATGACAAACTAGATCTGGAAAATGGCATCACAACTCATGTTCCTTGGGCATCCAACCCACCTCTCTCTTCATAAAGGGAAGAGATTTGCACACAATACAGCTGATGACACTAATTTAAACCCTGTGTAAACACTTAGGCTTGAATGCCTGACCTCAGCCCCAAAAGACCAAACATGGTCCTTTAACTCAGACGACTACAGGCTTAGGAAACCTCGTTGCTAGAGACATTGTTTTGAAACCACACACTTTAGCATGAATGCTCTCTCCTTGTTTACAAATACATATGAGGTATATGTCCTTGTTCTTCTACACCACCTCTTGGGAACTTTTTTTAGATGGTCATTTATTCCCATTTTTCTCCACAAGGCATAAAGCAAGAGGAATCAGGATGAGACTGCTCTCTATTGTATTGCTAAGTAGTGGGTTTCTTTAATTGTAGTTAATATATCATATAGGAGGCATGAAGTTATATTGTAATTACAATTTAACAGTAAGTTCATTTAGGTACTGTTTAGATACAAACTTGCACATATGATTTTCCATGCAAAAAGCAAATTACTTGCAAGATCACAACTGAATTATCTCCACACAGACAATGAGAATTTGCATGATCAACACAAATTACTGGCATCCTCCAGTAACAGTTAAAATGTACTGTTGCTTCAGCAGGTCAAGGGATATTTGGAAGAGTGTTTTCAGACTCTGATTACATTCGTATTATTAAAAACAAAAGATAAAGTCCCTCTTCAAGAATTCTGTAAAGGTGCTAACTGCTGCTACAAAATTCTCACAATTTCCCAAGATGTTTATAGTGATGGCAAACTTTCCAAATGCTCCTCAGACAAGCTATGTCTGATCCCTGCCACCTCACAGGTTCTTGTGGGAGACCTGCTACTGGAACAAACTAGTTTCAAAGGGTTTTCTATATCCCAAGCTGCAGTCTGTATCAGTAAAGCTTCTGCTTGACACTGGGGAAAGACACAGTTTATGCACATTTAAACTGCATTTTAGTGATACTACCTCTCTATACTTCCAACTGCAGGGCAAGTCAGTTTAGCTCCTCTGAATTCCCAACAGGTCCTAACTTCGGTTGCTGATCTGCATGGATGCAGATAACTGCATTAAGAGTTGAGCTTTCCAAAGGCAGAGACCAGGCAAATCTCCAGCACAACTGTTTTGGATCACATCCAACTCCAAAACTGGCAAAACTCTTTCAAACAAATGTGACTTTCTTACCACATCAGTAACTGACTGCATCTACTTGGACAAATCAACCTTTCATTACGCCATTCATATGACACACCCGATGAAGTGGCTGATTTCTGAGTCACTCAGCTTCCTAGAAGCCACACTGGCATATCTCTTTGTTCAATAAAGTTCATTCCATAAATGAACTCTACTAAGAAGACCTCACAATGTTGAAAACATCCCTTACCCTAAAGATTTTGGAGGCTTTTTGTTAAAGAGATAGAGACTCCTTAAAACATGCAGAAATAAAACAGAAATATTAACTCTCCTTTTTCAAGATATCACATCTACCCAACATTCCCTTTGCCTGTTCTAGGACCACATTATTCTAATGCATTTTCTTTCTTCTTACTTTGTGAGGAGAACTGAGACAAACATTCAGAAAACCACAAGAATGAACCAAAGTTCTGCCATGTGTACAAACCAAATACAAGTATTTTCTTCACTCTTTCAGTTCCATCTACAAAGAGGGTACGAAATAAAAAATAAAGCAGCAGGACATGACATGGAAAATATGGAATGATCAGAAAGTCTCAAAGATGTCTGCCTTGCATCTGACTAAGTCCAAGTCAGTACAAAACCTAGTTGCTGCTGGAAGGGGTGTGCCATACATGTGCTGCAGGACAGAGCATGTTCCCTTTCACACAGAGTGATCTGCAAGAGAGTGGAGAAACAAGAAAACACTCGAAGAGGAATATAAAGTGAGGCTAAATATCAAGGAGAAAAGGAGAAAGAGCAAAAATGCCAAACAGGGAAGTCAGAACTGCAATATGAATTCTGCGTGTGATGACCTACTCAGTGATATTTCCAGTGACAGTATTAAATTTAAGGCAAAAATACACACCACCCATTACTGGAGTACACAGTACTTTTCATCAGTCCCTTTTAATAAGAAAAAATGGAAATTTCCACCATGCATAGACTAAGAAAATGCTACATCAGATGAACAGCTGAACACCTTAAACAGTGCTGGAACAGAAAGACTTTCCTGCCATATGAAGTTAAGTGCAAGGCAGGTATGTGCACGTTTGTAGCAAACTGTATCCGCTCTATGAACAAATTTCAGGTCCTACTCAGGCTAAAGAAAACACAAAAACTTTCTGTAGTAGCAGTTTTAGGAGCAACAGCACCTAAAGTACTTCCTGATCAGCATGAGAAGTACGCTTGTTCCTTTAGAGAGGCACACTGGAGGATTCTGACATATACAGTCCTGTTTCCTTAAGGTGTGTGTGTGGGGGGGTTGTTGTTGTTGGTTTAGATTTTTTTGGTTGGTTGGTTGAAGGAGTTTTTCTTCATAATTTTTTCTTTTTTTAGCGTTTATTGGTTTTTGGTTTTTTTTTTTTTAAACATGAGGCCAAGAGGCCAACATGTGACATCATGAGGCCTCCAGCTTATCTGCAAGCCCCTCACCTCTCGTTCTGGAAAGAGTCCCAGCTTCCATAGTGGGTTAACATGAGTCTTTTCACCGAGGGATCACAAGGTTACAAAGTACTAAGTCTGTCATTGAAGGATCTGTTACTGTTACAATGCTAGGTTACACATCTGGTATATTTAAAGATAAATACTTAGGAAGCTTATAATAAGCATTGAAAACATCCCCCTGCTTGAGTGTATACAGTGTTCTTTGCCTTATCTTGGGCACTCCAGATGCTGGATTCAATTCCAGTGCAATTCTTGTGACTGATGTTGCATCAGTCATGGGGATGCTCCTGAGACATACATTACTGTGAGACCTCAGCACACTGATGAAAGGTTAAGAACATCCAAAGTTGAGAACTACTGCCTTGTTTCTGGACCTGTTCCATTTCTGAAAGGGCTAAAATGAAAACCATAATTTTTCTGAAAGCCACCTTAAGGCTTTTACAAGTTATGGTAAAGATAAATCACCTGTTCTACCAGCTACAGCCTGTGAATGCATCTGTTTAGAGAAATGAGCAAGCCAAAGGGAGATTTGCAAGCTTGATAGAGTAGCTGAAACAGTAAAACACCTAAAGGGGAATGGAGACAGACGAGAGAGATGATAACTGAGCAAGGAAGGCAGCTCATATGAGGAGACAACAGGAAAAACACTTATGGGGAAAAGCTTCCAGTCTGGGAACAGAATGGATTTCTTGTTTCTGAGAGGAAAAATAAAAACCAGTGACTTACTAAAGAGGCTGTCAATGATGTTGGAGAGGAAATTCAGTTAGCACTTTTGAGGACAGCAAAGTCAGTGAGGTGAAGAAGGCAGAAACAGAGCAGCAGGAATTAAAAAGAACAAAAGAGCAGAGTGCTTACCCACCAGTTGTACAGGCAATGAAAGGCCTTGGCCAAATGAAATTTTGATGGGGTTTGCAGTGATGTGAGAAGCAACATTAAGTGTGGCAAGAAATGCATATCATAAACCTGCTTAAGTGCAAATAACAAAGGGGAAGCAAGATGGGGGTGAGGCCAGGGATAAGGAGGGAAATGAAAAAGGGAACTGAAATCTGTTGCAGTAAGAGGTACGGTAGAAGCACCCCAGCTTACAGCAAGGTTTTGTATAATCCACGTGAATAAGCTGCAGTGGCGCTGATGGCCCCTGCATGAAGGCACTGGCATTTTTATCTAGTGTTTCTTCCGAGTTCCCTTTATTCTCAGCATTGTGCAAGCATATATACATTTCTGTCTTTCCTGGCCCTGCCCTTCTTATATCCTCTTTTCACAAAGATCTCTGCTTTGCCTGTTCAACTTCCAGTGCTGCAAGTCCCCTGGCAGTAAAGAATATGCTGGTTTATGACAACAAGGTCGTGTCAAATACTGTTGCTCTAAATGGCATGTGAAATCAAGTCCTATGCTACTTACCTAGGTATCTGTAGCTGGATTATCTTCAGGATTTTCACAGCATCTAGTAGGCAGCTCTGGCAGGACAATAGTGAAGCACACACAGAAACTTCAGTGCCAGTCCAGGGCTAGTGGAGTCCCTTTGGCATAGTCTTCTGTCCATAGTATGCAAAATGCAGTTATTCTTCAAGAGGTATCTGTATGAAAACAGTGCTCCATTTCATATGAGTCTGTGCCCTTTGTGTCTTCAAGCCAGATTGTTTCCTGAGAAAAGCTATTTTAGAGTGACAGCTACCTCACTGCAGAGTCATTACAGCAAGAGGAGAAATGAAAACTTTGCCATGCTTGGTAATATGGACAGTCAGGCCAGTCTAAACTCACCTTTTTGGTATCACTGAGAGAGCCAGAAGAGAGACTGATTTATCTTATTTCATGCGTGCCACAGCAGGTCAGTCTTCGACTAGAAAAACTGAGTAAGACATAACCTATTTCCACATAGCAGCTCTCACTTTTAAAAAACTTCAGCTATTTTACTGAGTTCGAAAACAGTAAAAAACATGCAGAGATTGGAGTCAAATGGGCACATATGCTACTCAGAAAGTCTACATGCTTTGATGAGAAGCAATGCAATGTGTTTCCCAGAGGTACTAAAAAAAGTCTTTTATTTTTATAGTACAAATGGTACATTGGTAAAGCTTGTACAAAGTCCCTGTACTGATCTTAAATTATCCTGGTTTTTTGAGTTAAAGCATACTCATCATACCACAGCTCCCAATCTCTGTGTAACTATCATCACTTGATGCTACATGTCAATAAATGGCCCTGGGAGCCACACGTGAACGTCACATTAGTGTAAATCCATTACAACTGGTGAGATCTAGCATTGCTGTGGGGTTGCAGAGATCAGCATCTTTCAGTGGGTTTGCCTCCCTCCCCTCTTTCTCTTCTCTATAGCATAACCTTCAGTAGCCATCCATAGGTATTTGAAGAGCAACAGATATAAAAGAACACAGAGGAAATGATTTCTGCCTCCATCTGGTAAAATGACAAGCTTTTCTTCAAAAGGCACAGGCTTTGACAGAAATATTCACATCCCTTACAGGTTTTGTTCCTACATATCGTAACCCATTACTTTGTAGAAAAACAGAACTTTATATACACTGTTTGAATGCATTGACAAGCCCTTGCCAAAAAGATTTTATGTGGCTTCCTAATAACCCCTTTCTGGTGGGAAAAGTTCAATAAATAATGAGGAACCACTATTAAAAAGAAAAGAAATTTTCTCCAACTAGAGAACTCTTGGTTTTGTTTTTTTTTTTTTAAGAGATAGAGGAGGAGGGGGCAACCTACTGGTGTATATAAAAGTGGAATGCTTTTCTACTGTTATTTACTATTTTCACATTCAACCAGCAGTGAGTCCTACGATGAAAGTTGCAGTGGATGGAATCACGGAACTGATGGAATCACGGCCATGCCATGGTCTCCCCGCAGCTACAGCGCAGCTTCTCTGCCCCGGTGACTCGCTCCCACCTCCCTCTCTTCCAGCTGCTTTCCCATTAAGTGAGCGAAGCACCAGGGCCTAAATGCCTCCCGCGTGAGTCAGTGCATGGTTTTGGACCTTCAGTCCGGTTTTCGGGGAAGTAAATGGCATCTTTTACACTATTACCGTCGCTCACGGCGCAGGCGAGGCGGGCGCTGGGGCAGGAGGGGAGCGATGCCTCCCGCCTCCCACCCGTGGGACCTCGCCACTCTTCCCCAGCAGCCTTCCTGAACAACACATCCCACCGGTCTCTGAATACCCCTTATTCCTGGGAGCGCTGCTGTGTTTTGTACGAAGGCGTTGTCCCCCCCGCCGAGGGGCTGCGGGAGCCGCTGCCCGTCCCCCCTCCCTGTCAAACACCTCCTGCCGCCTCCTCCCCGCGGCCGGAGGGACCCTCCCGAGCAAACGGGAAGGGTTTCCGAAGTTTCTAGTTCAGGAGCGGGAGCCGTCGGGGCGCAGCACCTCCCCTCCCACCGCCAAGTTTTAACACAGAAACTCTGGTTTACAGAAAGTATAAACTTGGGCTCGCACCCTCCATCCCCCTCGTCCTCCCTCGTGCGGCCCCGGCCCTTCCCCGGCACTCACCGCGGCGACGAAGGGACGGCAGCGAGGGGAGGAGCGGGGCTGTGCCGGCCCACGGGCGCTTCCCATCGTCCCGGCCCGCCGGGATGTACCTCCCGCCCCACGCGTGGTCTCTCCGCCCCGGTGGGAAGAGGCTCCTCCTGGCGCAGGCACGGCCCGAGGGCTTCCCCTTCGGTCAGCACACCCAGAGACGTGCCGGGGGTCCCTCTGGAGCTCCCTCTGTTTTCCTTCAACAGGAGGCATCGAGTACCTTCTGTTAATCCCCCCACTCCTCTTCCAAGGGTATTGTTTCTGTTGTCTTCTTGCAAGAGTAAAGCACACATTTAGAAGTTCAAGAGTCCAAAGGAGCACGGGAACGCTAAAGCAATAGAAGTCATGCTGATGTAGAGAAGTGCATTCACACACAGTTTTGCCCTCCCTACTGACATTATATCCATAACAAAACACAAACAGCCAGTGGAGGCTTCAGTTGCATCTCCACATCACCAGCTCCCACTTACATATGCATCCAGGCTCCGTGGGGAAGTAGTGGACTCTCCCTCTCAGGAGACATTCAAAACCTACCTGGATGTGTGGCACCTGCTCAAGGTGACCCTGCCTTGGCAGGGGGGTTGGACTGGATGTTCTTCAGAGGTCCCTTCCATCCCTAACACTTCTGCTATATTCTTGAAGCATGCATTGAACAGCAAGGGGAGGGGTTTGGTAATCGCAGTTTTGTTTACTCAGTTTCACACTAGACAGTGCTGATACAGAAAGTACCATGTTTTACAGCACTCACCATGCCCAATTCTGGAAACAGGTATATGACATCAGGACAGCATCTACACATACCTAGCAGAAGTTTACAGAAAGTATTTTATACAGAGAAGATACTATCAGTATGTTGCTATATCATTAGTTTGTCTAAGCAGTCACACAGTGACGATTGCACCCCTCATACATCAAGAGAAAAAATACACCACAGAGAAGATAAGCCAAAGTTCAGTGATTGGACATCTTCCAGGTTGTCAATTTCTTCTTGTTCCCCACAGACTACAGGGGTTGCCATGAAAATAAGTGCTCTGTATCTTACAAAAGCTTTTCAGTTTTGCACAGGATTGTCAAAGCTGTTGGGGGCAAAAAAAGGGACCAAATCTGTTCATTTGGGGTTTAACAAACAAAACCATGAAACAAATGTGCTAGGACTCACGGGAAACTTTCTGATTATCTCATGTGGCCAAGGCCTAGACAGGCAAACAAGCCATACAAAAAGTAATTAAAAAAACCTTGGAAATAACAAAGTAAAATGAATTCTTTATACATCTATTGGTTATAGGTAGCCAGTTCACCTATGATGATTACTAGACACAGAAAGGAGGCCATGATGTTTTGACTGAGATTCTTTGCTGAATCTTGTCTTCAGGCCTGAGCTGGCCTTGTGGACTAACACTTATAAACATGGAGGGAGTTAAAAAAAACCCTTTTTTTTGTTAACTATATGAACAAGAACTCCATAGCATCAGATAGGTTGGGCTTTAAGCCATTAAGCAAAGCAGCAGAAAAAAAGGTTTAGTCTTAGAGTTTTGAGTCTACTTTGCATCCAACAAATCTTTGAAATTATTGATATTCATGTATACAACATATAAAAACAAAGGGCCCGATCCTGTAGCCCTTATTCCTCAGAAAGTAACAGGTGCCAAAACTCATCAAGACAGCCTTTTTCATTTAAAAAGGTCAGTAAACAGGACATGAATCACAAACTTGTGTGCAGCACTGCATGACAATTACAGAAAGATAATTTCTAAATCTGTAAAAACTTCAGCATGTACTCAAGCTATACATACAAAGAGAAGTTACCAATGTCAGTGTGTCTTCAGACTGCAAATTATGTGTAATGGTTTACTGTTGACACACAGAAAGTTCATCTTTTCTTGATAAATAAAGAAGCTGCTGATCAGCACAGTGAGGAGAGGTATCTAAATCAAGGTGAACGGCCAAGCAAATGCAGAGGTATTCTATGCAGAATTTATTTTCTCTGCTTTAATAGCAGCTTCAATCTCTTCCATGATTGGCACCGGTCCTGCATAGTTATTAGTTTCAATAGCTTCTAATTTCTCCAGATAATCAGTTGGCAAGTCATTCTGTTTTGCACCCATGCAGATAACCTATAATCAAAAGGGAAAAAAAAAGCCTTCAGTAACTGTAAGAAAGGACAGACTCCTCTAAACATTTACCTGTATGGGAAAACCCATACAAGGTAACAAGAGAATTAATCCCAAATAAGGCTATTTGTACCAAAGGATAGCCAAAGGCTTCCAGGAAACCACTGAACACCTGAATTGTGAGCAAAATTACTCTGAAAAGTCCTGTATTACCCCTAAGATGCTGAAGTATTACTAACATGCACAAGACTCTACAATTAGGCTGTTACAAGTTAGTCCATTCTTTCATCCAGCAAGGATGAAAACCACTTTTTAAGTGTTTAGCCACCCTCAGTAACACACCTGAGTGAGAAGCAGCATGTATCAATGAAGTTACTTTTAAAACTAAGCTGTTCAAATCCAAAGCACAACAGCCAAGTACCTAGACAGGGTCTAGGAGTAACAGAAACAGACAGTGAAAAAGCACAGATTTCTTTGTTACTGCAGCTTTCCTTCCACATACCAAATAAACAAATATTGGTGCAGAATAAAAGATGTGACAGTGAGAGGAAAAGAAGAAATCATAGGAACCACACCTTGAAGGAGACAGCAAGCTCGCATACAGAAATAAATATTCTAAATACTCTTTTATGCACTTAACAGCATGAACTTAAAGGATGAGGTGTCTAGAAAGAATGAATTTTGCCACAAAAAGCATGCAACAGTAGATGGATGTAGTTCAATCACTCTGTGCCAGTGCAGTCACCTGTGTAAATATCTAGCTCTCTTGCCTGATTAACTTAAATAAATGCTAGGGTGGGGGCCGGGAGGGACAGCAGTAAGAAGGGAACTAACAACTGATCCTGAAAACAGCAAGAGAGAATGTTTAGCTACATAAAGCTGCCAGTAGTGAAGGTCTGCTCTTACAGAGTACCAGGGAGAGCTGACACACAGCAGCAGACTATGTATTAACCCCTGAAAAGCCCTAAAGATCTGTCTTGCCAAAAGGTGGGTTGGCAGGGACGGGTCTGTGGAATAGCAGAGCCTGCTCCCCAAGCAGGTTTCTCTTCAGCAGTCCCACAGCAGCTGGCCTTAGCTATGCTCCTGGAAGCTGATTCATAAGAGCAAGTTCCTCAGTTCAGAGAGGGCAGCACACTTGGGATTTAACAGGCTCAAGCCCAGTTTCTTTGCTTTAGGCAGAAAAAGCCAACATGCTACAGTGATGTGTGCCTGCAGTTGCTGGTATCTGCACCACAGACATGCAGTCATGCCACCTGAGGCAGGGCCTGCATCAGCTCTCACAAGCTAAGCAGGTCAGGCCTGCTGCGTGACTGGATCATGTGTCTCTACAGAGTCAGTGTGTTGCAGAACAGTGTTGAAACACTTCTGCCTCACCAGCCATCAAGTGGCAACCCTGCAGTGCTCTGCAGTGCTGCTGGAGTCCTGTGATATACTGATGATGCATCTGCTAAAAGGCAGCAGGTGGACTCCTGTATTAAATGATAGCAACTACTTCACAAGACAATAAGGATAATCCATGTCCTTGAAACTAAAAGCCAGGTGCTGTGTTTTCCCCATAGAAGCTTCCCTCTGTCCTTTTAGTGGAGTACATTAATTTTTCAAACAGAGAATTGCTGCATATATGTAAACAACATCTTTCACAAATCCTTGTGTCAGTCATAACTAATTCATGAGGTAAATAGAGGTTTCTTGTAAGGCATAGCTAAGCCAAAAAACCCACTTGATTTAGTAGGCTTTTAAGAGCTAGCAATCTTCTGTGAGCACCATTACAGTAGTACATTGCACAAGAATAGTTGGATCTTTGCAGCAGAGTAGTCACACCTTCCATCCACTGTAATTAAAGTACTTACTAAACAGGACAGAAGTACTGCATTATAAATTTCTGTTCATTCTTCCAAAATTACAGCAATGCAACACCTACCTTTTTATACTGCGGAGAAGGAGGACCACAGACATAGTCCTTCATCTGGTAGCTTCGACAGGTCAGTACCTTTCCTGCTTCAGTGTGGACATTAACTTCTATTGGGACATAAATGCCATCTTCAACTCCCTCTTGCCTGTAAAGGATATATATTCCTTTCATGCCAAGTAACTGATGCATCTTTCAAACAAAGTGCGCAATTAAACACATAGATTTATTATAATAGAATTTAAGGCACAACATTGGTCTGTGCTATTAACAGACTTAAAGAAATGCAAATAAAGCAAAACGTATTTCATTGTATTTTGTGTAATCTCATTTCATATCCAAAAATATGCATGCAGCAGCATTCAATTTTATAATTTTAACTCTGTAAGAAAAATGACCAGTGGTTCACTGGCAAAATTAGAGAATATTTGTAGATTAAGTGTTGTGGAAGACTGGTAGTCTGAAAGACAAACACAACCAAGAATTAACAAACCAAGCACGTATCATTCATTACCTGCCACTCAGATAAAGAAACAATTGCAAACTTATCATGTCCATTGTGTTACAGTTTAATAAGGGCAAACTTGCACAACTCTTGCAATGCACTTTACAATTAATAATCCAATGTACGTGTCTTGTGCAAATTAAAGGGAACAGCAAAAATGAGCTAGGTCAGGGCAAACCCCATTTTGTTGGGTTTTTATTGGCAAAATCATGCTATCTTAGGAAAACAAAAACAAACTCAAAACAAAGGCTACTTATTGTCCTTAACCACTGGCATTTAGCCACCAATAAAAATCTAAGGAAACAGTAAGAAGTAAATGAGACGCTTAAGCAATACAAAACAGACTTTATAGCACAGTTGACTTTAGATGTACTTTAGATATGATTCACAACAGGGCTCTTAACCCTGCTTGTCACTTGTTTGACAATTTATATTTTTTTCAAAGACTTACTACCATTTCAAGTAACTTAACATAAATAATATGGGCACATTTGCTGAGTAACTAGGTTAAGTGACAGTAGAGACTGGAAGCTAACTGCAGACTCAGGCCAACAGACTACAGAGTAAGTCACATAGTTGTGTGAGAGCAAGAAAACTGTTAAGTAACATCCACTGCTAGGATCTGTGAGGAAAAAAGGTCATTATTTAGTCTGTAACTTAGAGATTTGGGAAGTACAGAGGACAAAAAATCCCCCCAAAACCACAGAAGTGGATAGTGAGACAACACCAAAAATGTGTTTGAAGCCAAAGAGTTCAGCCATCTAAGCAAAAGGTTCCTCTCCCATAGTTTTCTTTATATTACATTATTTTACTAGTATTTCAGTTAGTTATATGCAGCATTGATTACATATTCCCTCCTCTGCCTCTGAATAACAAAGTACAGACTTCTTTGCAGAGACTGGGGGAAAAAAAGTGGGGAGGCAGCAAGAGTAGGGTTTTTTTCTTGATACATGGGAATTCCAGGAAATAACGTGGTTGACACCCTACAAACACATCTGCGGGCACACAGCCAAAGAACCCCAAGACCTTCAGCAGGATCACATGCAAGCTCATTTGAGTTGTATTATGAGCAATCCTTAAAACACTTTGGACTACCATTGTTAAAGCCAAGAGCACATCCCATTTCTTTCCATTTCCAGTTCATTTCCATGGCATCAACGAGGTAGCTGGGGAAAAGTGATCTTTACTACTAGTGTCCATCCTGCAGTTGCTGGTGATGTTACAGCACTCAAATCTTTAGCATCTTAGCAAGCATTAAAGTTTATCCACAGCCAAACAAATGCCAGGGATTTGCAGTTCTACAGTATGCCAACTGTAAGCAGTTGTAAAGACTTCTGGAAGTCAAAATACAAAATATTGCCCCCCATGGTGGGAAACATGGTGCTATTATCAAAAGCAGATGCTGTCAGAAACAATCATCATACTTGTGAAGTTTATGTTTTAGGAAAGCGTGGTAAATCAGGAGATTTCAATACAGGTCAGCAGAAAAGGAGTCAGGACATTAAGTGCCAGTATAAGCAACAACAGGGGAACTCAGGAGATCATAAACCAGGGACATGTGAAGCTCCCCCCAGCCACAAGCATACCAACTACACGCCCTCCTGCTCTGCTTGGGATTAACACTCCCAGCCAAGACAAGAGTGTCGAGACTGCCCATTCCCATAACGTGTTAACTGACCTTTGGCAACAATTTGTGTATTTCAGGTTCACTGTAGGCAAGGAAAAACCACATTGGAACCAAGTGTCATGGCCAAGGCTCTAAGTACATGCCTATACAGCCCAGTGCAGCCATAACCGAAACTGCAACAGTACCAGAGGCAGAACAGTGCTAAGGGAGTGCTTTTGCTGGGTTTACTGTGCTCTGCTTCCTCACTAGCCTGGATTTCTACTGGAATTAATGGACAGTGCTGGACTGCTCTGAACAGTCCTTGTGTACCAGAAGCACCACGCTGTGCAGGCACTTCCCAAAAGCTGCAACAAGCACATGGCACCAGACAAAATTACGGAGATTGCATTCTAAATGCTGCCTGAGACCCTGAAAGAAGTCATGGTACTCCTTGCTTTTTTTACTCATGTAGTTCTCCAGACTTCAGCTTGGAAACAACTTGCTCAGTTTTTGGGTGCCTTAAACTTCTCTTAATTACTAAGCACAAGCAGAACATTCTCCACCATACACTGTAAAGGACAGATAGGCTCTCCTATTCAAAGGGGGAAACAATAACAGCCCAGCTCCCTGCTTAGATCTTCCTCAAGCTCATGCAAGTTTGAATCCTTAGAAGAGAAGACATGTTAAATAACCTCCTCTAAAGGCCCCTTTGACTGTATTAAAAATCTCCTTCTCTTCTGCACAGTTTTGTCCTCATCCCTTCTTTTTCTGCTACAACTGGAGTCTACAGATGTATAGAGACAGAAATTTATGTCAGTCTCAAGGAAGGAAATTCTCCCTAAAACAATGGGAAAAATGCTGTAGGACAAATACAGCATTTAAAGTCACTTAAGGGACATGAAATTATGAAGACAGGTGCCTAAAAAAAAGGCTTGATTAATATATTAGCTTCAAGTCAAGGTCCACAGCTGCTCATTAAAATACCCCTCCATAGCTTTAGCTTGAAAACAATGCCATTTTAATCACAAAAGTGTTAGAAGTCAAGACACATACTGTAAGTGAAATTCACATACTAAAATCAAAAGCATCTTTTTGATTCCAACACCAAAGCTTCCACACAGCTCTTTACCAAAATTGAACTACTACTTTTCAATCACTCTCCAAAGAAGTAGAAGACAGCAAAAGTTAAGTCACCTACTTATCCAGCGAACTTAGATTGCTAGTGTGCATTTTCCACACTATTCCCCATACTTCGTCTCCAGGGCTCTGAACAATGGTAGCTGTACCTCCATGCCAGACAGAACTTGTCCTGCCTTGATGATGGCCGAACTCGAGCTTAAAATCCTGCAAATGAAACCAACGCAGAGAATCAATATTCACTTAAGATAAGGGCTGTTGGCTAATCTTGACATGAAAGGGGCAGCTAAAGGACACTCTACAAGCAGTCAGTTGGAGCCACAGAAGGAAGAATGGACAAGTGGGACATGATCCAGCTCCCATCTCATGAGGGGCTGAAGTAGCTTTTTCCACCTCCCATGAGAAACAGCAGCACTGGGATAAAGCGAAGAGAGGCAGAACAGAGAGCACTGCTGGTAAAAGTCTTATCTGCAGAGATTTGGATCAACACCTGAACCTCTTAGTCCTCTGGCCTGAAGAGCAATCAATTTCTAGCAGTAAGAAGAATGTGGAGGCAGCCCTTTCTCAGAGTAGCACACATACCCAATTCTGCAGTAAACACAGCAGTGATGAAGAAAGTCAGCTTCCTATTGGACAATCTGAAGAGCCCTTGGCTGTATGTCCCATGAAGGAGGGAACTGTCTACTGCCTTCTCGTTCACATCAAAAGATGTGCTGTACCTGGTACCCATTTCTTTGCACCTTTGGTGCTTTTGTAAGACTTAAATGCTACTATGCAGGATCCAGGAAAACAGTAAGGGTAAAGAAGCCTACAAGATGGTGAGCTTTGCATCTTGTCCTCATGCACTAATAAAACTACCCAATTATAAAATACATCCTTTGTATTTTACAGTGTTTTGTGCCATCTCATCACCCAACTGGAACATTCTTGGGTATTTTTAAGCCAAGGCATATGCCTCCTTGAGCGAGCCTATTCAGGTGTTTGCAAATCGACACATCCTTTTAGAAAACAAGCATCAGTTTTTTCTTACAAGCAGTATCAAATATATGCAAAAGAGAATAATGGATTCTGGCATTTTTTCAGTGTAATTTCCCATCTGACTCCATACAATCAGTTTCCTTTCCTACTTAGTCAATTTGTGGGTCGTCTCCCGGCAGTAGAGAAGGGAAAAAAAAACCAACCCAAACCCCAACAAGCTTTAAGGAAGACTACCTACTTAAACACAACAACAAAATCTGTGAACGGCAAAAAGGATTAAAAACAACAACAAACCACAAACCTATACAACCCCACAGCTTTGCTTATTTCTCATAATCACCCTTCTCTGAGCTATGAGATAACTTTGATTTGAAATATACACGTGCATACCAATATTCCCTTTGAGACACACCACCTTCTTGTAATATGTTCTAATAGATAGAGGAAAAAGGTTGCAAAAAATTGAGCAGTTGGGGGCTTATACACAGAAGAACAGCACTGACCAGAGCACCAGTCAATTTTTGTGTGAGTAAGGGAAAATCAGCACCCTGGGAAAGCCACACTATTCATTCCATCAAGAGAGTCATCTTCCTTCCCTATAAAATGTCCCCTATTAAACTAATTTCACTAGGAAAAGAATTTACTTAGATGCACTAAGTTATTTGCACACAAGGAAACATTCCAATCACATCACAAAGTAAAGCTACAGATGTGGACAAGTTCTTGCAGGGCAGGCCCAAGGAAATACTCAGATAGAATTAAGTACCCTCATAGCAGCCTAGGTTGTTGTGCATTTTTTTTTGTTTGGTTGAAAGGGTTTTTTTGTTTGTTTTTGTTTGTTTGTTTTTAAACACCATGTGGGCAACAGCAGCAGGCACTACTGAGAAGAGGGGGAAAAATACACTAGGTACTTTTCTTGGGTCAAGAGATTGGTCTTTGTTCTAAGTATCTGAGTAACACCCTTTCTGTGCTTGTTACACATCCCATTTCTTAACAGCTTTTGGCTGAAGATTAACAAAGCTGTAAAAATTAAAATGAGAGGGAAGTGAATCTAATACCTTAGCTTAGCATCCAAAGTACTGTGGTTACAGTCTGGTTTTCCTATTTTTTTAAAGCCCACAAGGCATTACCATAGAGCAATTAATAGGAATTAGCTCCAACCTTTGTTCAGCTTCCTTCACTTCTAAGCATTGGTGATTTTCCAGCTGAAGCAAGGGAGTGAAGCCACCCGGTGTTGGCAGGGAACATAGCAATTGGTCAAAGGCTGTCTAAGAGAAACTAGGGCACGACTGTCTGCTCTGCAACAGCCAGACTGCAGTGTGACAAGAGGTGCTTACTAGGTAACCTGGATATCGACCTGAAAGCCAGGAGAGCTGAAGCCTTCAAAGATAAGCACACAATACTGCTGAGGTCCTCCTCACTTCCAAGGTCTGATCCTGCAAGGTGCTGGGTTGCTGGCACGTTCAGCTCAGGGGCATCTCCAAGTGCCACAAGCTTTACAGGTGCAGGCCTCATTTGCCAGGTTGACAGACCCAAGAGATGCCAAGTATCTGACTATAGGGAGTTTATTAATGACAAGTTTTTGGAACTTGTTTGTACACTCTAACATAGGTAATTTCTGGCCAGTTACCCCAAGAGAACCTTTAAGTCATCCTTAAGTGGTATCTGCTCCTCCAAGGATCTTTCCAGTTGTACAGGTCCATACATCAATACCTTAATGACCATGAGCTTGTGTTTCCAAGCCTACACTAAAGCCAAGTGATACACTCACATGCAATAACTCAGACTGAGGAGAACTGCCCCATGGGGTATACAAAGGTGTCAGCCACAGGTGTGCAGTGCTAGGTGAAATCTCACACTTGCCCAACATGCCTCACAGGGAGGGCTCCTCACATGTACCTAGTGTGGCCAAGGTGAAGGAAGGATTTTGTTTTTTTAACAAAACATCACTCTTCTAAAAACTGGCAGAAGCTCTCCTCATAACCCCAGATGACCATCTAGAATCATAAAATAGTTGGGGTTGGAAGGGACCTAAAAACCACCTAGCCATGTAGCGGGACACCTCCCACTAGATCAGGTTGCTCAGAGCCCCTTCCAACCTGGCCTTGAACACTGCCACAGATGGGGCACCCACTGCCCACCTATCTGGGCAGCCTGTGCCAGTGCCTCACCACCCTCACAGCAAAGAACTTTACGTTTCCAGGTCCGCAGTGCTTTGCAGGCAGGGTCGTGGCTGGCAGCCCAGGAGGTTAACCCCGGTCAGACCGCCCTGCCGCAGTGGGGCTCCCACAAACACCCAGCCCCGCGGGTGTCACTGCCCAGGGCACAGATCCACCAGGGCTGCAAGGGACCTCTGCAGAACATCCAGGCCAGCCCCCTGCCAAGGCAGGTCACCTCGAGCAGGTGACACAGGAACGAGTACAGGTGGGCTTTGCATGTTTCCAGAGAGGGAGATTCCACGACCTCCCCGGGCAGCTGTTCCAGTGCCTACTGCCCTGCTCAATGGAAAGAAGCTTTTCCTCATGTCGAGGTGGAACTTCTTGTGTTTTAGCTTACGATCATTGCTGCCCATCTGTGGCTGGGTACCACTGAAAAGAGTCTGGCATCACCCTCCCGACGAGGACCCCAGCACTCCCGGGAGGGGCCGGCCGGCCGCAGCCCCGGCCCGCGCAGCTCCAGCGGGCATCCTGGGGACACGCGGGCTCCCTTGGAGCATTCGGGCATCCTGGGGACACGCGGGCTCCCTGGGTGCATTCGTGCATCCCGGGGCCCCGCTGCCCGCCCCGCACGCACCTGCAGGCGCGCCAGGGCGCAGAGCTTGGCCGAGGGGTTGCGCAGCAGCAGCCGCTCCCGCAGCAGGTTGCTGCCGTACGCGTAGTACAGGAACCAGCAGTCCCGACGCCCCGGCTCCTCCGCGCCGCCGCCCGGCTCCATCCGCCCGGCCCGGCCCGCCGCCGCTTTAACACCGCCCTCCCGCCCCGCCTCCCCCGCCGCTTCCGCTGCCGCAGGAGCGGTCGGGAACGCCTCTGGAACGCGTCATGGGGGAGCCTGGCGGGGCAGGGCCATGGGCAGCGAGCGTCCGCCCCTTCCATCCAGGCGACAGCGTCGGTCCCTCTCTGTCCAGCCAGGAGCGTCCGTCCCCTCTGTCCAGCCGGAGCCGCGCAGAACTCTGCCACGAGGCCCCCGCGCAGCAGGCGCTGAGGATGCTGCGAGGCAGAGACGCACAAACACAGCCATGAGATCAAGGACTCCGTCTCCTCTTTTGTTAGTCATCTGACTTAACTCATAACATTGAAGTCTCGATTTGAATTGCATGGAAAAGCACACAAGCTTGAGGAGAAAACGTTCACCTTGTTCAGAACCCAAATGCTTTTGGAATGAAAAGTCATCACTATTGCTGTTGAAAGTCAGTGTTGAAAACAAATGGCAAATTTTTTGGGGGGCAGAATGTCAACAGTTTCAATAATTTAAAAAGTGTTATGAAAGGCTGATTTGGGATTTTTTTTAGAAGAAGGGCATTTTGAAATTAAAGAGTAACAATTGCTACAGGCTTCATTACAATTCCTATGTAAGATTTTCCTGTTTAGAAGGAAATGTCCAACTCGGCTCACAAGGGACAGCTTGTAGCAAGCCCAAACAGGTAGTGCAGGATGCACTAACACCTGGAAAACCTGCCTGTTCAAACACATCAGCTGTTTCCAGAGGGACATGCTCCGTGGAGTGGAACATGCCATCCATGAGCAGGGCCTGCATCCCCTGGTACCAAAATGGGCATCCTGGCTGTCTGTGAAATAAACTTAAACAGTGCTGATTTGTAAACGCGTTCTGTGAGGAGCAAAGTAGTGCAGTGTAAAAGAATATTTCAGTAATACAGGCCATGAGATACTGTTGGAAGCCTGTGTGCAGAGGCCAGACCTGAGATAAAAGAAGAAACGGGGCCCCTGTGTTTTAAAACAGTAGCAGGATGAACAATAAATAATAAGAAAGAATGCAGCCGTTTCTACTAGAAACAGATAAGAGAATATAGTTTTAATAAGATGACCAATCCAGGGGTATGGAGTTGGATATCCACCCTAGTTGTTAGCCAATTAAATTGCTGTACTATTGTTAAGTGTGTATGCTATGTAAACAATAAAAGAGCAGTGTGCTAACCATAACTTCTGTGAAGAGTGTGTCCCTGCTCAATTTCGTCGCAGCCTAAAAAAATAAAGAAAAAGACCGACATTCACATAACCCCAGCGTCTTCCCCAGCTACAGTGCAGCTTTTCGCATCTGGGGATGCTCAGAGCAGAGTAAGCTGGGGACATGCGAGAGTAAAAGGCAAGAAGATGCAGGTGTGTGGGCAGGCAGATGCACAGGGGCACTTCCCTCACATAAGCAATGCTTGAATGGGGCTGGAGGAGCCCTTATTGGTGGCTACCCCTAAGCATAAACCACTGAAGCAATACATATGTATGTATAATACAGCCATGAAAGGCTGTAATGAACAATAGCATAACAATTAATGGTGAGACACCACTCATTAAGGCTGTTAAAGTAGCCCTCAGCCCGAGTAGGCTTCCTGAGCAGAGGCAGCTGGTGCAGGATTTGGCACAGGATCCCTGGCAGCACGGTACCCAGCCTCTTTGCGGGCACATCCTTGCCCATGCAATATGGAAGGGAAAGCAGCTAATTCCTTTAATGATATGTGCAGCACTTAATTTGAGTCCCTGCTTTAGTTTTCCCAACACAGGCATTGAGCAAGGCACATGCATCATAAAGCACATAAAGTGATAAATGTGATTCTGATCCTTCCTGCCTAGCAGCTTTCCATTTTGAGGAATTATTTTTCTTATGTAGAAACAAGTATTGTAAGGTGAGAGGGGTTACACAGGTCATAGGATTATATGGCAAGACTTCCTCAGTCTCACTCCTTACAACAACCAGTAGGTGATCCTATCTTTTGAAATCTGCTTCTGTTATATGCTTTAGCCCCTTTTCCCTAAGAAAATGAAAACTCCGTAAGAAGTGCCTCTCTCTCACCTTTCATCAGTTTTTGGACCACTGGCTAATTTCAACCAGAAAGGAAGAGGTTTCAAAGATAACTAAGTTTATGCTGGTCTCCTGAAAAGAGGCAGAGGATGGTTGTGAGACAGCAGGGAGAGGCTTCCAGAAGGGTCCCTAAAGGCCCAGGAACCAAGCCTTCTGGTGGGCACATTTTCCAGGTATTGGTGCTGGACTACATGCCTGGGCTTCCTACAACCTGTCCCTTATGAGCTGAGATGGACATCTCTTTCTAAACAGGAAGTCTTACATAGAAATTATAAAGAAGCATGTAGCAACTATTACTTTTTAATCTCAAAATGACCTTCTAAAAATAACCCAACCATAAAAGCCTTTCATAAAAGTCTTTAAATTATTGAAACTTTTGATATTTTGCACAAAAATGCCATTTTTCTCGACACTCAGCGTTTCAACAGCAATTGTGATTTTTCTTTCCAAGAGCAAGTAGATTTTGAACAAGACGAAAGTTTTCTCCCCAAGCTTATGTTCTTTTCCATGCTATTCAAATTGAGACTTAAATTCTGCAGACAGGGGATTTACAAATGAGGAGACAGAGTACCTGATAACATGGTTGGGTTTGTGTGTGTTGTGGAAATCGCCATTGGCAAAGGCAGTTAGCGAAATTACAGTCCAATTTGTGGAAGGAGAATCAGTTTAAAACATTGCCACTTAAAATTCTAAGTATTTCATCCCTCAAAAAGACTTTTTCAAATTAAAATGTGTTGAGGTTTCCATCTTCTGTAGTCTGTACTGAATACCAAGCCTATTCTATGACTAAGGAGCAGTACTCAGTATTTGCAGGAGAATGGTTTTGGTATGCATGGTGTCTAGATGCAGATTCAAATGCTATTTGAATTATCTAGGTAAACCCTAGATTTATGGTGATTATTTTTAATTGAAGTGAGTCAATCAATTTGCACTTCTGAAGTCCCCTTCTTCCCCTGCACAGCCCATGGCAATTTGGAAACAGTACATTGAGCCTCTCAGCTATTCATGAGGGCTTTAGGCATAAGACTTGAATTGGAAGGGCTGACACTGCCACTGTGGGTCAGTGTTGCAGTGAGCTTTGGCTTTAAATTAGCTGGAAAATATAAACCTCTATTCCCAACAGGTTTCATTAAGCCCTCTTTTATTAAAGCCTTTTTTAAAACTATAATAGATAGAGCGCCCAAAGGTGCACTGCATGTCCTGAGCCAGTGGGCAGTGAGATGGCCAATGGCTACTGCATATAGATGAGGCCTCCTGAGTCTATAGAAGACACAAAGGAAAATTTAAAGAGGGAATGTTAACTCTGAAATCTACTGTCAGAAAAAAAAGGGTTTTAGTGATAAAAAGATACCAAGGCAATCTTGCTCATTAGGAATCAGACTATCTGTAGCTTCTCACCATAGCACTGTGAGGTGGCACAGCTTAAATTCCTCTATTCACAGACCTAAGGTGGAAGAAAAAGACTTATGCCATGAGCCAGAAAAGGGACAAAATGCCCCAGGCAGGGCTGCTGAGGCATGCTGCATGTATGACCCTGGTGGTGGGACTCCAGCATGAGTCTTCTTGGTGTCATCAGCACAGTGTGGCAAGTCTGATGGTAAGGCAACATGGGAGGGAAGTCAGTTTGGTCTGGAGAGGAAGCTTTGCAAGTCTTTCTGCTGATATATGTCCAAATCATGGCCAAATGACTGTATGTGCATAGGAAAATACTTGGGCAATATGAGCAGACCTTGCTTTGAAACCAAGTTTCCAACTGAAAAAACAGAGTAGAGGACCTTTCCTGTAGCAATTTGAGTCGAAACCTGCCAGTCTTTGCTCATGCTACCAGATTTCACATTGCTGGTTCATGACCTTTTCAGGTGAAAATTGACTCCAGGAGAGGAGGATGTTAAATGAAACTCTAGGATTTTTTTTGAGTTAAATCAGTTCCAGAGTGGAAAGTGACCTCCAGAGCAGCTGACATGAGACCTGTGTTAACCTGTTTGAAGCCCCAAACAATTTGGAAGCATTGTTTCCCCTTGCATGTAACTACAAAACCTGCGCAGAGTAAGCAGTCAGGAGTACGTTCTGTCCGGGACCTTCCCAAGCATGGGCGAAAGCTCTGGATATCCACAGTGATTTTTGTATTGTCCATGCAGGAGATCAACAGGCTTATTTATGCACAGAAAACAGGAATTTGTTTCCCTCAGGATTTTATCCCTAGATGCAATATATTCGTGAGCATATCCTACTTGGTTTTTTAGGGGAAGAAAAAGGAAATTAGGAAAAAATAAGGAATTAGTTAAAAATGAGATGTAGTGGGGTAAGTTAAACCTGCTGAAATGTCTGCCAGTCACTCAGTGTGCCTTCCCATCACTCCCTTCACACCCCATGGTTGTCACAGCATGAGCCATAATTGATATTGAAGAAAAAAAAGGAAAACCTGGAGGAATCATAAGGGCAACTGATGCAAATGAACTGCATCTGCAGTCCTCCCCACAGCTTTTCTCTCCTCCTTGAGGAGCCCTAGTAGGATGTGCTCTGCAATTAGTATTTCATCAAAATTATACCTTTTAGCTGCAAGATAGTTACAGCTGGTGGTAGCTTCTTAATACAGTGTGCAAGGTCTAGGGGTCTGCAGAGATTTCATGTTAATGCAAATGAATGCAAATGATTTTACAAGGTGTCATGATGTTGCTGTGCTTGTTCCTTCCCTACAGTACAGGGACCACGCTGTCCTGCAGAATCTCAGCCTTCTTCCTTCCACCCCTGATAGAACAGCCACTGAGCCATGGCGCTTGTGGCTCGGCCCCACTAACAACTAACAGGAGGGATATCCATCGTTCATTTTGTAATTCTGTTCTCACATGTTTCTGCAAATAGTGCAGTCATTTAGGAGAGATGGACTATTAAAGCGGCTGGGCCTGTGCATGTATCCACCTGCCTGTATCTATGTCTTGCTTTTGCTTGTATCTCCTGGAGCTTGGGTGTGTACAGACTGTGACGATCTTGTTGTTGCTTAAGCTGCTTCTGACTCTTGGAGGGACAAAATGTATGGGACCTATTAAAAAGAAATAAAAAAGCACTAAAAATTTAATGTGTATGAAATGTGGATACATGAAAAGTTGGAGAGAGCTTTTGCAGACAGATCCCAGTGCACGCAGTCCTGGTGTGCAGCTGGCTTTAGTCACTTCAGCTTGGGGGGGGGCATCTGCTCTTCTTATAGACCTACAAATACCTGCAGGTGTGACTTCCACAACTGGTTAAAAAATCCTGTCAAATACATCTTGTTTCAAAGGAATAATGCTGGGTTGTGCTGCATAGACTGTACCTGGTGCCCAGTGTTTCTATCTTGTATATGAATGTACACTGGGAACAATTTATTGTTGAATTTCTGCTCATCTTTGTGTAAGTACATGCCAAATCCATCTTCTTTCCTATGACTTAGTGTTTTCCTTCCCTCATTGTAAAGCTCCTCTGAATGACAGCAGTTCTCTAGTGAGACAACACAAATGGTTACAGGACATTTTTATCGAAATAGGTTCCCCTGATACCAAAATCTCTTAGTTTGCTGTGTCAAGAGGATTTGTTGGTGTGATGTTTCTGTGTCCTGTTGTCTCAGAGTGCATTAGCATCTCCCATCATAGAAGAGATGGCTCTTTCCAGAGGACCAGTTTGCATTGCCATCTGTCTCTGGCAAGGACTTGTGTCTCACCAAACAGGTTGTCTCTCGAGTCTGTCAAGAACTCGAGATTTTTTCCCCTGAAAGTTATAACTATCAAATGAACACTGGTAGATAAAAGGGCTGTATCCTGCTGCCTTTAGGCTGCTCTGCGATTCGGTGTTCTTTTTGCAATGCATTTCTGGTTTTTTAATTATCTTTAGTATTATTTATAGTTTAATGTTAATTTGCTTTCTTCCCATCCTTTTCCCTTCTGTAGGCTGAGAGTGCTCTAGTTAATTTCTCCTTTTATTCTCTTTCAGCACTGGAAAACTATGAAATAAAATCAGTTCTGGATGGTATTTTCCAGTGCTGTAATAACCCTTTGCACTTGAACTCTGCCATGTATTTCACATGAACTAAATTGATACTTCTCCTTTTGCACTGCTAAATCTGTAAGTACCTCTGTGCTGCTCACCTTCAGCCTGCAGAAGACATCACATGGCTCCAGCCACCATGCAGGAACACGTCTCATAGCCATGTGCTTTCCCAGAAGCAGCATTGCTGCCCTTTTTGAGTTCTGGGGGCAGCTATGGATGGAAAAAGGCATTTCTTTGTTACAGGTATTTCTCTGTTAGTAAGAGCAGTGCTAGAGCTGTTGCAGACCATGTGACATGGATATCAAAACAGGCCCTGGTTGTACCATTCCTCCTAGTTCTGCACAGACCTCGCAAAACATGGTGTGGATCCCCACTGAGTGATTTTGGGCAGAAACATAACAATTCCCAGTAAATCTAATTCAGTCCATCCACTAGGCTGGTGGCCTGTGTGGATGCTTTTGTTGTGGAATAAAAGCGGCACTGTTTTTTCACTTGTTTTAAACTCATTTTAGCATGACATAAGCTAAACCAGAAAAATCCCTGTGTGTCAGAAAAAGAGGTTGACCCTGAGCATGGCACTCAGGTGAGACAACGGCAGTTGAAGCTCACACTGTGGCTTACCATTGCTCTGCTCTTCTATGTAAAGCAGATCTTTGACCAGCAACAAGACCTGGTCCAACTCAGCTGCACAGAACTTGACTATGGTTAGGGAGTTGGCAGTGTTTTCCTCACTTTCTCATCCATTGGAGTGAGCTCAGAGGAGAGCCACTAAGATTATTAGAGTGATGGAGTCGAGAAGAGAAGGCTTCACGGTGACCTAATTTGTGGCCTTCCAGTACCTGAAGGGAGCCGACAAGAAAGATGGAGAGAAACTTTTTACAAGGGCACGAAGTGATAGGATAAGGAAGAATAGCTTCAAACTGAAAGACAGAAGGTTTAGATGAGAAATTATGAACTAATTCTTTACTGTAAGGTTGATGAGGTACTGGAACAGGTTGCCCAAAGAAGCTGTGAGTGCTCCATTCCTGTCATTGTTCATGGTCAAGTTGGATGGGGCTTTGAGCAACCTGGTCTAGTGGAAGTTGTCCCTGTCCAGAGCAGAGGGGTTGGAACTAGATGACTTTTAAGGTCCCTTCTAATCCAAGCCATTTTATGATTTGATGATGATGATGATGATGTGCTGCAAAACCAGGAGGGGAAGAGAGCAAGCCGAGAAAAAGCTCTGTGTGTCCGGAGAAGATGGGGCAAGAATAATAATGTTCCTCTGTCATCTATGGGCACATCTCAAAGAGAAACAAGAAGGAATATATTCTTTGTCCCTCAAAGCTGTTTTTGTTTTCATCTTGCACTTCTATATTGTTGCCTTTTAATAACTGTATTCCTAGCATTTGTTTCCAGTGACGGAGCACTTTGTCTACTCGTTTTGCTCTTTCTTACACAGTGTCTGCCATTGCATCAGGAGTGCAACCCTTGGAGTAGGACAGGAGAAAAAACTTACTAGTGGGACAGATGCTGGCACTTTGTTGCTCTTTTTACCAGGTGAATCTTCCAGGATACACCAGAAATACATCATGTACTATCTCATTTCTCATACCTCAAGGATCTCTTGAGCTAAAAAAGGTAGAGAAACCATGCTCAGGCTGTACCTTCAGACCCTACTCTTCATTAAAACTGACAGCAGTGTTCACATAAAGTCACCTTTTTGTCAGTCACTGCCTGTGCTGCAGCTATACTGAACAGGTGGGCATCCTTCTCTGAGAGCAGTTAGGGTCCTTGGGAAAGGGAGCCTGGCCCGTAGGGAAAGCCAGCCCTGGTGGCTTCTGCATTGTGGCAGTTATAATTGCCTCATCTTTGCTGTTGTAATTTCTTTGCAGAACAACAGCTATGGAGAGATGGATTTTGTTTCTCACAGCCCCAGACTCTGTAGTCTGTTTTCCTAAGGAAGTGCCGCTCATGCTATCATGTGTGCCTACACCAGTGCGTAGCATCCTTCACTGCCCATCCGAGGGACTGCTGAACACATTGGACAACTTCTACCAAGCCTGCAGAGAGGTAAGATCTCTGAGATGGTGTGTTCCTGTGAATGTTGGGAAAGGGCACAGCTGAGCAAAAAATAAGTCTTAAGCAGTGAAAGACAGCAGTTTGCATACAGCTGCTCTGAGACAGCAAAGACCCTGCCAAGGAGAGAGACGGGGGCCCAGCTACATAACAGCTTCCAGTGTGAGTTTCTGTTTGTCAGAACTAAAGAGACAGACAACATCTCAGTCTCTGATCTCTAATGAAGCAGTCACCCTTCAGCTGCACAAAAATCACTCAGCTGCAAGATCTCAGTTCAATGGAAACAGGCTGTCTCAGGTTCAGTGCTTTGTGTGGGCTTGTTTTTCTGTTCATCTTTCAGAAAGAGACCTTCTGCACCAAAAATTCAGCTTGCCAGGCAAGTCAGTGATCTCAGGAGCAACCTTGGCAGAAGTTCTGCCTCAGAGCACATCTATTATTCACAGGGTTTTCAGAGTGCAGGGAGTTACAGAAGTCGTGTCCTGGCAAGGAACAGAATGTCTCAATGACAGACAAAAGGAGAATAACAATATTTTCTTCCAGGGCACATGTGGCCCTAATCATCTCTGGGGATGTGCATTTGGTAGCTTATTGAAAACAGACTTGCTCTATCTCTGCCTGCATAGGAAGCCCTGAATATTTTTTAAGCAGTCAGGGAAAAAAAATATAAATGTTTTCAGCAAGCCAGGGCAGGTCCTCATTCCTTCCTTTCCTTCCCATAATGAGTGGACAGGGAGCCTCATGCAGTGAGTGTGCTGCAACAAGAGGTTGTGAATTGGCACCACTTGCGTGACAAGGGGCACCAGAAGATAGTGAGTTACAGGACTTATTGCAGCCAGCACTTGTCACCGATCTAGTCAGGACTGCATTACACCAAGTGCTCCTCCGTCATTTCCACTGCTCCAAGCACTCAAAAAAATAGTAACTAAAAGTCAGTGTGGCTAGTGCGAGAGGGATGTGACCGCCAGGTGCCACTCTTGCTCCACGGAGAATGCAGGGTGGCTGTAAGGCTGGGAATTGTTTGCGGGAAAAGCCAAATCAGACAGCCATCACTCATTTTGTCCATCTCTGGGTTTTCCTATAGGCCATATTTAGCTGGAACAGCAGCTGCTGCCCATTCCCCAGTAAGGGGGATGCTGGAAAACCATGGGTACTACTCCCTCTGGTCTGTTTTGCTGGAGCATTTTGAGGGTGGCATGTAGATGGAAAGCTGCTGCTTGAGAATGCTGTGGCCTCTTTCACCATCTCCTCATTCTGCTATACACGGGAAAACTTGATGCTTCTTCCAGCCCACATCCAGGTGAACACCATGTGGTGTTATTTAGCATAGAACAGAGATTTTGTAGTTGCTTTGAGCTCAATAGTTCGTCCTGCAGTTTTGGCCGAGTTGAACCATGAAGTTTCCACAATGTAGCCTTCCTGGTTTTGCTCATCTTATGAAGTCAATCTCTTCTAGAGCCACAGCCACTGCCAGTCTCTGGGGCCCTGAGTATACTGGTTTTCACGGAGAGAAACAGACTTTCCTACCTACTTGCCACCATGAGAGTTGTCCTGAAGGATAACTGGTGTTACCAGTGGCCCCAGGGGACAGCTTGTGATGGGGTGCTGTAAGCACTAACATTTTTTAAGGTGAAGAGGGTGGGAAAAGCACAGTTTGCACCTCCACTCTTGATTTTTTTGTTTTGGTGGTCTGAGCTGATGTTTGAGTGCAGCAGTGTTTGCAAAGGGCTTCTGGAGCTCTTAGGGTCAGGTGGGCACTAAGTATACTTCTCATGTGACTAAGTCACATCAATAAGGTCAATTTTACCTCTGCTTCTGCTTGCCTTGCTCTCCCTTTCTTCAGTTCTCCATCCTGTCCTGCCCTTAAATGACTCATCAGACTTGGGTTTTGATGTAGCCTGTAATATCCCACTTCGGTTCTCTAATCAGATCTCTTTCTGTTTGAGTTCCCCATGCACTAAACAAGCCTGGCATTGCCCTTCTTGTCTGGTTTATCCTTGATGCTGTTTACCTTTTCTTTTCCTAGATCATGAATAAAAATGTTAAATACAAGGTCACTGGGGGCTGCTGATTTTCCAACCCTGGAGTTAGTGATATTTCAAGATCAATTCCATTATGTGATTATGTTTCACTTACTGAGTTTTCTCAGGGAAATCATTTGTCACAGAACAGCAGGCTCCAGCTTCCTGTAACCCTCTTAAATCAATCCCATCACATCGCAGAAGCCTTATTTTAATATCTTTCATTGTAATTGTGTAATTGTTTACTTGAAGAGGCCTTCCTGGTGTATTTAGTAGCAACCAGGTTTTTCAATAAACAAAAGAGCTAAAAAGAACACACCACATGAGCAAAGAAACACCCAAACAAATCCAGGTTTTCTGGAAAAATTATGAACTGAAAAATCTGTTGAAAACTGTCAGCCTCCCATTGATGCAGCCCAGCTCTTTGGGGTTCTTGGGTTCTTTGGGGTGGTAAGTGAGGTGCATCATACAGGCCTGATTAGGGTTTACAATGTTTGACAGGGTGAGGAGTGGAGAGTGCGACACCCATATTTGAATGTATGGTGGTTATCCCCATGGACACTTTTGCAAGTGTATTTTAATGTTCTTATTCTGATGTGCTCCCTTGAGAAAACTGGATTAGCTGATCTTCAGAAACCTTAAAAAGTATTTCCTGGGGAAAACCCCAAATGTAGTCTTAAGAAATCCAAGTCACTGGTTTGGGATCCTGCTTCGTATCTGATGTGAAGGGTTCATGTCAGTGTGGGGGAAAAGAAAGCATGTTATGTCCTGCTGAACAGTGTCCAACTGCAGCTGTTTGTACAAGGAGGAGAAGTTGCTGCTATTTGTAAAATAGCTGTGTTTTGTTGGGCTCAGAGGCAGCTATTACCTGCACACCTGTGCCAGCTGATAAGGATTCCATCCTGGCTTTGGCAGTTTTTTGTTATCTAGAACATTTCACTCTTATGTGAACACTTTCTTTGTAGTATCTAGCATTAAAGTCCTCCTACATGCCAACTTACTGGTGTGTTTCAGTATAGAGAACAGTAATCTATAGATTTGTCTGCACCTGCAGACAGCCCTACCTGTTCAGTAGAACAAGTTCTTCCTGCAACCATAAACACATCATTAAAATGCAAAGATAACGCTAGAATAATCACAATGGCTGATCAAAATTTGCACCTTGTTTTCCCCTCTCACCTCCTTTGCTGATGGAAGTGTTCTTGTGCAAGCAAGCAAGCAAATATATCTGATTGTTTGCTGCACCCTTAGTGCAGCTTTCCTCCTTGGAAAGGCTCTTTGCCCACTTCGGGATCAGGAACCAAGTGATCTTCAAAAGAATTAGCCCTGGATCTCCTTCTCCTTTGTAGGCTTCTGATCTCATCTTTCATCCCTGCTCCATGCTCTAACAAGCTGAGGGAGCAAAGCCCGGTATGTGCCATCAGCGTGTTGGTTTTTCACATGGTGTGGTCCCTCAGTGTGGTGAAAGAAAGGCAGTAATGGAAAGAACTGATAAGGATCCAGCTGTCTCAGGGCTGGGGGAAATGCAGGATGCCAGCACTGGAAAGACACAGCTGGAGTGTTCTTTCTAGTTATGGTGTTGTATGAAGGCAATACAGGGTTGTCAAAAGTATCTTTTTTTGTCCAGGCAAAAAACTAGCTGAGATCACATCACAGGGAAAAAACCTGTGACTGTAGTTCCTGAAAGGACAAACAAGTACTGTCTGTGAAAAAATAAAATAAACCCCTAGATATTTAAATGCCCTGCTGTGCATCCAATGATATTTTGGTCTAAAGGGCTGAATGCCTTTCCCAAAGCAGAGCTTCCCCTCATCTATTTTGAATTAACTGCAGTCATTGTTCTTTGCTCTCTTGAGGGCTATACCTATTCCTAGAGCTAATTTAAATTAGCTGTCCCAATTAATTAAAGCATCTTAATTAATGGAAAAATACAGAGTCTTTATCAGGCACTCCTTGTCTGGAATACAGCCTAAGATACCACAGCTGAGCAGAAGAGAGAATTTTCTTTTATACTTTAAATAGCTTGCTAATGTTAAAATGTGGTTATAACCAAACTCTTATGAGGATGAAGTTTTTTGCCCACAGCTATAACCTGAATCTGGATTGTTGCTCCATTTCCACTCAGACTTCCACTGAAGGCAGGGTGGTATTGCCTGAGGAAACACTGGGTTTGTGTGGGATGGTCCACAGAGGAAGTGCAATCAAGGATATAAGCAGAAGACAGTATGAAAACAGTATTACTCACTTCCCTGTGAGAGGAGAGAGAGGATGACACACTGATAGTGGCTGGTATCCTCCTGCTCTGCCCTCCCAGCCCCATGCTCATCAGCTGGGCCAAAGATGGCAAGGAGCATGACAGGGACAGGCCATGGTCCTCCCTTGCTCAGACACCCTGCTCCAGGCACAGGCTGTGAAGGCCAGTGGTGCCATCCAAACAATCCCATGGGAGCTCTGCAGCTGCATGGGCCAGGGAGTTGAAGCCACAAGCTGACCTAACACCAGGACATGCACAGTTGCCTTCTTGTGGAGACAATATTCTTCTCTTGCTGTTTTCAGATTCACTGGCTGGACAGGAGAATTTTCTTTGGTCACTGAACTTCCTTCTCTTCAGGTTTCCCAGAATTTTCTCTCTTCCTGGTGTTTTCAGCTTCTCTGCTGCCCAGGGGCACCTGACTCCCAACAGAAACGGGTCTGGGCAGCAAAGGATGCAAGTGGCAGAGCCCCCAGGAGCTCCTTCTGAACACTGACAGCAAAAAGAGAAGCATTTTATAGGCAGTCACCAGTATGATGACTACAGTGGTACAATTTTTAGAGGACACATTAAAACAAGAAAAGTAATTACTATCCAGTTTAATTAGTTCAGAATTTAATCACTCCTGCAACTGAAGAAAAGAAGCAGGATCTGTCTGTTTCTAACATAAGCAGTACAAAATTTCTCAGTGCCTGTCCTGGAACACCAAATAGGTAAATCTATGTACCTTTTATCTCTCAAACACATGACACAATCACCCCTCTAACTCCCTATTCCATCAGTGATTGTAGTGATCCACTGGATCATTTAAAACAATTGGTACTAAACAAGAATGATTGTGAAGCCCCATTTGTGAAACACTCGTTTTTTTCTGCTGCCACAGATAAAATGTTCTTAGCTGATCAGAATCCCATTTTTATTCCTGCAGTGTTTGCAGGAGAGTGCCCTATCCGTTCTGGTTTAGAGAGGGAGGGGGATGAGAAATGTTCCCTTGGTGAACACTTTGCTGTGCAAAGACCATTCAAGATGAATAAATTTTGGTTTATTACATCAACAAAGCAGATAATTTCTTCTATTCTTCTTCAAGCTGTTGTGAGCTTCTTTATGCTTGACTCAGACCAGATCCCTCTCTTCCAGTTTGCCTTCATTTTTCTTTCCTGTATTGGCTTCTGCTAAGACTGGGAAACTATCTGATGGCCAGCTGGTGCCTCACTCAGGTGAATTAAAAAAGAAGGGTGAGGATTTTTCCAAATGGCTGAACACATTGTATTTTGCAGTATTGGAGACAAGGTCCTGGAAGGTAGGAGGACAACTGCATTAAGGTTTTCTAGTTCCAGCTACACTTATGTAGAGCTAGGCAAGAGGAGTACATTGAATGAGCTCCAGGGCTGTAAGAGTATAGGTAAGTTAGAATGCAGATCTGCAGAGTGTGATAGAGGTAGCTAGAGCTGCTCCAAATTGAAAAAGCCACCAGCTGATGAGGGTCATTAATGTAAAGGTCACAAGGTTGTATGTACAGAAGCAGAGTGAACTTTAGCAAAATGTTAAGAAAAACTTGTATAATGGAGAATTAAATCAAGTCAAGGATGATTTAATCCAAGACAGCTGTGTGTGATATGCAGCTTGTTTGGTATCTGCTTCTCAGTATTGCCCATTGTTCAAGATGTCTGTAACTGTATTAATATGTTCAGTCAGTACAGTGAAGATTCAAGCCTGTGTGCCATGCATGGCATCAACACTGTCCAAAGAACCCTCCTGCAAAAACACAGGTGAGGAGACCCAATGCACGTGGGAATATATATATATGTGTGTGTGAAGAATATACATACATATATACATAAAAATACATGTATGTATATATGTATGAGATACATATATATAAGGTGTTCTCTTACATTTCCAGGAACAGAGACTGTATGAAAGTCGAAGGGGCTATAGAGATTTATTGACAACAGAGCAATGAATTCCCTTATCCATTCCATCTCAAACTATGTAGCACTGGCACACAGTGAACATGCTCTCAGGAGTGACTTGCCTTGCCTCTCTCCTTGACACACAGGTGTTGAGAGCTGCCTTGTCTCCAGACCAAGTCAAAAAGACACAGCCACCCAGGCCTGGCCTGTCTGTGTGAAGGAAAGAATAGGCAACCTTCTCTTCCCAGGCAGAGGTAATCTCATATTCTGTAGATGAATTGTTAGAAGATCCTTTTGCTATGCTGGATTATTTAAAACATGTTCAACTTTGCAGTGGATTCCCTGGGATTAATATTTTAAGTGCTCCCATAGTGAATGTAACAAAATTTGGGAGAGGTTGTTGCTGCCTTGTTGGATATTGATTTCTGTCTGATAAGGACATAAAGCATTTTAACTGCATTACAAAGTGTTCTTCTCTAAGACACTTAAAATAGGACCAAGGAACCATTATAGTATAAACTAATCAGCTGGACATCAAATTCAGAGATGATCCTGAAATTGCTTCGACATCGATTTTTTGTTATCTTTTCCTGTGGAGCATATTGTTCAATTCTGTTACCATCGAACTGGTCAGAAGGAAATTTCAGTGAGCAGCAGCAATACAGAAAACTTAGGGGTTTGGTTTTTTTTTTCCTACAGAAGATTTCGGTCTTTCCAATATTTTAACAGTAAGGATGAATAATCACAGAAATTGCAGCTTTTGTATATTTTTACTGCTTCCCAATGAAATAAATTTATTATTTATGATTACTAAGCCAGTCGGGCATGAGAGAATAGATATTTCAAGTAGATCATGATACTACTTTCAAAACTGTAAAACCCCCCATCAAGTTAAAAGAGATCAGGCAGTTATCTACTCCCTGAAAGTGCTGTTGAACATGTCTGTGCAAAGAGAGCGCAAAACTGGGGCCTTTCTTCCCCCTTTTAACTTCATTCCTATTTGTTTGGTTTTCTGAGAGCTTAGGATGAGAGGAACAATCCACAGCATGTGCCATGTGGGCCTTAGCCAAAGCCCATAAAAATCAATTGGAAAATACCTTTCTTGGGAGGTGGACTAGGCTTGGTATTAATCACAAGCTGCCAAACCTTAAGTAGTTTTCTCTGTGCTAATGTAATATTGTCTTGAATAACAGGCCCTGTTCTGATTTAAATCTCTTCTTCCTGGAAGGGGTAGGTTTGCTTTATATTTTAAAGTGCCACTGGCATGAGGTTAACAGAAGCTTCCAAGAGCTGTGGGAAAATGTTCTGGGGTGCTTTTTGTGTCTGTGTGTGGTCTCATGTGTTTCTCACTCTTTGTGCATCTGAGAGCAGGTTTCACCAGGTGAATTAGAGTCCACCACTGGTTAAGTGCAAGACATGGAAGATCTTTCACCTGTGCGGAGCACGTGAAGGAATTTTTTTTCAAGTTGACCCCAACATCTCAGTCGAAATAACATTCTAAAACCACCAAGGAAACTACTTGGAAAGCAGCAAAATTTTTGCATTCCTTAGCTTGGCTACCATCCTACCCATGTTCACTCTTCACACCTGGAATGCATTAACCTTTTTTCTTCTCCCATTTCAATCCCCAGCCTGGCAAGTCACAATGGAGGCAGAGCTGTGGACAGCTTGGCTGCATTTTAAGCACAGAGTTGAGGCTGCCATTTTAAAACTCTTCTTGTGATTCACAAAGACTATGAAATAACTGGTCTTTGAGGTGCTCACAGAGGCACAGCTTTGTCCTGGCTGCATGTAGACTTGTGTTGAAGATCTAGATACAAAACTAATGCATTCGTAAAGAGTCTCTGAGAAGAATGCTTGCAAGGCAAGTATATGTTGGGAGGCAAAAGCTTGTTCACTTATTTTAAAATAGTGTTTTTTAAAAAATATTATTTAAAAATAGGTGTTTTTTCCTCTTGGCTCAGACCATGTTACTTTGCTTTTCAGGGTGGGATAGCTGGCAAAACCAGTGTAACCCAAGAGCCTAAACCACAAGCCCTGAGAAGGAAATGAGGTTTTACCATAGCTATTTCCTTACCACCTGTATCCAGAGACAACATATTGTGGTGCAACCTTTACTGTCCTTGCTCACTCAGTGGTTAAGGGTAGAACTCCAGACCCAGCTGAGAATGTAGATGTCTCCCACACATTTATCTCCTGATGAAGAGCATACCCATCAGTTAGTCCTCACCTAATCTAGGGTCCCTAATCTAATCTCATCTAATCTAGGCTGCCTAGATTGTGCATGGAGGCAGAGAAATGCCTTCAAACAGGATTCATAACATCCTCCTCATAACTGTCAGCCACAGGAAATGAAGGAGAAAGTACAGAGGAATAAGTCTTAATTCCTGTTTGTCTCTGGGAAGGAAGAGTCTTACTTTGTGTTACAGAGAAGCAGTTTATTCACTCAGGATGAGTGGCTTGTCCTTTCTTGGAAATGGGTATCAAGGTCTTTTTTTGAGAACTGGCAGAGGAAATTCACCCTTTGAAGCTAAGCAGATGGCAGGTGATTTATTCTTCTTGCAAATGGTAAGGTCTGTTAAAGGCTCTCTTCTGTGACATGAAAGACCCAGATCCAGTTCATGCCTCCTTCAGGGAGGATTGACACACACACTTCCCATTTCCCACAGCAGTGTGGGAACCAACGGGCAATTACCTAATGTGAGGGGAGGGCTGGGGGAACGTTTTCAGTCTTTCCTGTTGAACCAAGCCCATTTTTGCATTTTCACTATTGTGCCTGTGGACTGTCATTTGTGCTGAAAAGCATTTTTTTTGTTTTGGAATGAAAATTTTGATCAAAAATAGTGATTCCATTGACAAATATTCATCTTCTAGCAGCTGACTTATTTTTAAAAGCACTTTCAGTTGAAGAGGTTTTTAAAAGTCTCTGCAGAAAGCAGTTTCCTAGTGAGTAATGGGATTTTCAAATTATAGAGAGTCCTTGCATGTCATTTATGTTATGAGTGAAGAGAAAAATACATGAGACTCTTCTTTTGTGCCTCATTTCCAGCCCTAGGGAGGGAATGCATCTTGAAGCAACCTTAACTAGCACAAAAGAGAGACAGATAAATGAATTGTTGCATAAACTAATTGGTTCACATTGTTACCTTCAATGTTTGAAAAAAAATCTGCAACAAATTAGTGTATTTTAATTCTGTCTGTGAAATCTAGCTTTGTAAAATTTATGACTATGGAATTCAATTAAAGTCAGTGGAGTTGAATCAATAGAGAATTTAACCTCAAAAGAATAAGTATCTCTCATGGTCTCAATAGACCAGTTTGTCAGTGGGCTGTCAGTTCCTAGAAGTCAGCTGCATTTGCCCTGGAAAACAGGAATAACTGTAAACATCTCTAATGGAAGCTTTAGAAAATATTAGATTCTTTCATGTGTGGGTTTTCTGTTTCACCCAATTCCGAATGAGGCAAAATTGCAACTGACTTGGAAAGTGTATTGGGATGTCTCCAGGTAAAAGGGATGAGACAGGTTATTACTGGGAAGAGGAGTGAGAACAGATGAAATAACCGAGAGCAACAAATTTGCTGTGTGTTTTCTGTTATTTTTGTCTTAGAAATACAAGGTGCTCAGTGAAAGCTGCTTCTCATAATACCATGTTTCCATGCGCTTGGCAGCAGTACAAAGGTCATACCTCCACACAGAACAATTCTTTGGTGATCTGTCTGATGTGCTGAGCACAAACACGCTTTTCTGTGCCCTGGGCATGCTGCACTTCTATTCCCACTTGCGTCTTCAATAAACATACGCATTGTGTCAGCTATGGAGAACTGCCACTGGCCTCATTTCTGAAAGCTGCCTCTGAGTCTGACTCAATATCTTTCACTGAGGAGCCTGGCGATTCAGGAGAGCACTTCACTTTTGAGTGGTCCCTTAATTTCCAGTCTGTCACCTTTGGTGATTAGTGGCACAAATGTGGACAACTCCCATGGGCACAAATCACAGCAGTAGGTATCATGTTTCTAATATTTGGCCCTTCCCAGGTGACAGCAGCAAGTCCCTTTTTTGAAAGAGGTCAGAATAGATTCTTTGTGGTTTTGCTTGAATGTTTGAACTTTCTCTATTTTTTGTTTGTTTGTTTGTTCTTAGGATGAGGTGGCACTAACAGTTTAGTTCTTCTGATGGAAAATGTATTGAGGAATGGATGTAATTTCCTCATAAGGTCAGGTTGTTCTAAAACTCTGTGCAGAATCGTGCAAACGTATACACATTAATGCAAAACTGAATCTTAGGTCTCTCAGTGTATAGACTGACTTTAATTCTTATTGGTTGTTGAATTCTGACCCTGAGAGCTCCTGATTCACGTAGTTTTCTCATGTGTTTTGCTGCCCAAGAGCCTTGAAAAGCTATACCTAGTGTGTATTAAAGGTCTGCTACAAACATGAAGGAGTGGTCAGAGGGACCTGCAGGAGGTGGCCCGTGGGTCACAGATCAGGTCCAGGGCAAGTGTCAACAGTTGGGCTCCTAAAAAGATGTGAAGTTTCCAATTCATGTCTAGGTTAGAAAGCTCTGCCAAGGTCTGGCTGTAAAAGTGATCCATGTAAATAAACTGATCATGAGACAGCTTAGTAGTGATGAAATTCGAGTTGTGCAGGGAGCCAGCAAAAAGTTTCAGCAAAAAGCCACATCACGTTACTTCTGTACACACGCCATGAAAAGTCATTTCACTCACAGCAAAGACCGCATATACACACACTGTGATGCTGTTGGAGTCCAATGATCTCTGACCAGGCTCCACAAGGAGAGTTTAAAATCCAGTGTCAAATTATTAGTGTCCAGGGTGTTGTAGTCTTATTTGGGCTGACAAACAGACTTAGGAATTTAAAGCAGTAACATTACAGCATTTCATGTTTTAATTTTTCATCATTATACTAAAACTAATGATTCAATCATAAGCAGTAGACAAACATAAATATACCCTACAAGACGACTCAACAGTTATAACACTGGATAAATACCTCGGTTTATGAAAGAATTAAGCATATCTCAGAGAATTGTAAAAAGACACTTTTTGGACATGTTTCTCTGTGGAAGCCTGGAACTTATTGAGAGAGCCAAGCTGACTAAACCAAATCCCTTCTTGCATTCAGGCTGGGTTTGAACTTTCAAGAAACAGGCAGGCACCTTGTGGATTTGCCTGCTGCACAAGCATTTTCTCAAAAAGCTGTCAAATACATTCAGGCACAGAGAGGTCCACAAGGAGCTATTAGAGTGGATATGACATCTGGCTCAAGAAGTCTCTGAGGTCTGAGATGGCAGCAATTGAAATGGTATTTCAGAGGAATTATCCATGTGTGGTAGCCCAGTCCCAACAGCCTTTCCATAGACATCTGCTCCTACTGATGCTTAGAGAGAAGACAAATCCACCTTCTGTCTGATCTACTACATCTGTTAGTTCTTTTGTATGAGTCTTGGAAAGTGGGCTTGAATTATTGAATTGAAGAAAGAGAAGCAAACTGAAAAATACTGTATTAAACTATGCATAGGCACACTCCCAAAATACAGTTAACTTTGCTCAGCAGATAGAAGTCATATTGAAAATGCCTGTCTGGCAGCCTCTCACATGCAATGTTTGCATATACAGGTTTAGGTAAAAACTGTATATATAGAGTGCAAAACAAAGCTAATCTGTTCTTGACAGATAAAACAGGTTGGAAACCATAGAGAAGTGATTTGTTTTCCTGTGGGTGATAATTGTTTGCACTGATGTGAAGAGACCCCAGGGAGTTCAGCTTTTGTGCTCATGGGTCTTAATCGAAGTCAGCTGGACTAAAAGTATGTGTGGTTTCATGGGGCCTCGATTCAGGTTTATGATGATTAATGTATTTTGTCACAGTTCTATCCTGTACCCTGGCCAAATGAGGGCTCCACTGTTCTTGGCACTATGCCTCTTCCACTTCAGAGATAATGCCTCCCTCAGAGAGCTTGCCAGACAGACCATGACAAGGGAAGATCAGATGAGAGTGCCCTGACTGGTGTCAGAGTATTCAGTGCACACAATACATTTTTTTAAGGAGAGAATTTTTTTCCCCCCTGAATTTATTTAAAGCAATCTGCCACCATTGGTAGATTGAAACATTCTGAAGAGAGGTCTTACATGTGTGAGTCTTTCGAGGAGGGAAAGTATTTCACCAGAACAGCACAACCAGTGGGAAGAGCTGAAGAAGCCTGAGCGAGGAGCAAAGTGAGACAGGTAAGATGGTGCAGGGTGACTGTCAAGCTGAGGGGCCAAAAGGTGTGTTTAGCTTTGGAGGAAGAACAGTAGGAGAGGATACTGTCAGGATACTTGACTGAGGGAGACAAAGAAGCAAATATCTATGCAAACTGAGACCAGGTTTTGAAGGGTTCATATGAAATTATCACCCTTCTTATTTTGTGTTTATACTACTGATATGGCCAGGCAAGTAACTATGGTGTTTGTGAGAGACAGGACTGTTGTGTGTGGCTGGTGAATACAACAGCTGCCTTTAATGTATCTGGCTTTACTGTGCATGTACAACCAATTCTGTGGTTGACAGGGCTGATTGCTTAGGACCAACAAAACAGACTCCGTCATTTAGATGTTTTATTGTTCCTGGCACTCATACCTACACACAGGGCTGACTCAAGGCACAAACCTGCTTCACATAAGCCTGAGATGGTGCCCTGGAAGGTTCATAAAGCCCATCAGCCAGTGTTAAAATGGCATGCGTGATGTGCCCTTCTGCAGGTCATAAATACCCAGGGCACCAAAATGGAGACAAAAAGAACAACAACAAAAAAGAATATTCAGACATATACCAAAAACTTGTTGCATTTTTCACATCCGGTGTTTATTTACCGTTACTTCATGAATTGGAAAGATGATACTGTACTTGTGACTGCAAAAGTGGAAAAAGATAATGAAACACAGCCAAGATTGTTGGAACATCCCAACATGCAACTCATGCCCTGCCCCTAGACCCAGCTTTGCATTCCAGTTAGCAAGAAGTTCCCTTCCCTCATATTGGGTGAGAAAAACCTTTTCAATCTGTTGAAATCAAACTGGTAATTTTATTAGGTTTCTCTGTATTTTTTTCAGTTGGCCAACAAGTTAGTGCAGGCTGTTTTCCAGCAGGAACTACATAAGGGTGAGTCTGCAAATTCGAAGTGATTGTTAAATCACTATTGCAGAGATCAGGATCATTATAGTGCTTCTTGTGCTGCTTATTTTCTCCCACAGTCTTCTTGTTCAGTACAACTGACTTTAGTGGCTATAGTTGCATTTCTGAGCTTATGAATGATCCCAAAGAATTGCAGTTTAACATTAGTGCATAGAAAGTGAAAAAAGTGATTGTTATATTAACTCAGTTAGTGAGGCAAAGCAAGTGAGCAATGCTGGCAACTGAACTTGGAAAGAGCTGTACTAAAACTATTTTCATCCAAGATTTACTCAAGGCAATAACCTGACCTGTATGGAGTTGTGATGGAAAAGATCTTATCTAGGAATTTTAAAATTTTTCAGCTAATTTGGTCCATTCCTGGAAGAGCAGAAAAAGGAGACAGAAATGTTGCTACAAGGACTATTTCATACTTTTTGAAAACATAGGGGATGAATCTCTTCTCCTGAACTAGCATTTTTTCAGAAATTACTTCTGAGCTGTAAGAAGTGAAACATTCATTTAAAGTTGTCAACTGCACAGAAATATTCTATATTGAGCAATTTTTCACACAGCAATTTTTAAAGGATTAAACCCCAAGGAGTAGTTTCTGTAATTTATCCCCATTCCCTGGAGACTGGGCATTTCTTTGAGTACAACAGTGAATTTCTTGTAAGAGAGTGGTATTTCTTTATCAGATTCCTGTGTCCAGTTTTATGACAATGGAATATATATCAAGACATAACACATGTTTACAGGCATGGCTAAAGAAAATGGAATGAGTCTGTTGTAAAACTCCATGAGCTTGGCTTGCAGTTGAAGGTCAGGGAGCACGAGGGATGGGAGCAGTCCTGGAGTTACTCCTGGAAAGTGCCTCTCCTTTCAGCAGCATAGCATGGCTGGCCCACACCCTCTCCTGCCACAGCAGCTCGTTTGGCTTTCTAAATCTCGGCATAGCAAACCAGACAAAGGGGTTGTCTTTTTCTGCTTGTCCCAGCAATCTGCTGCGCTAGTTATGTGCCTACAACTTGTGCTGGCTCACAACCACGTCAGGGCTTTCAACTGATCAAAGCAGCTCTTGATTCTTAGGACAAGAGAGGCAAAGCTTTAAGTTTCAGGAAGTGAAATAAATAAATTAGAAAATATTTTGGTTCGGCTTCAGAATTAAATTCTTCCTTATTTCAAGGCCTCACAAAATGATGTGACCAGTAAACTGTTATTACGACGGAAACACATGTATGAGGCAGAAGATTCAGAAACTGAATCTAAATCACATTATTAGCTTTAGTGCTCCGGTAATGGAATAAAAACATAAACCAACAAATAGCTGTTTAAGATATCTCAAAGAAGCCATCAGTGAAACTCTGAAAGAGAAGAGGCAATGTCTACATCCAGTCATTACTCAAAACAAAGAGAATTTCTCATGAACATTGTATGGAAATATATGAGCATTACACAAACTGAATTTCCCATGCCATAGCTGTGCACTCACTCAATGGGGGTGTGTTTGTCAATAATGATATAAAAATTATAGGACAGTAGATGCTTTAAGATTATTACAAATCAGTTTTGCAACAGTGTAAAACAAACTACATTCTTGATCTCTGAGGAGAATCACATCTGAAATTCTTCTAAAGGTAGAGTTCATATATGGTTTGTGACTTCCTTGCTTGAAAGCCTAGGGAGCTATCTTCCTAAATTTGGCAAGTAACAAGGTATGCTGCTATAATAATTGAATTAATTAGGTTGGAAAAGACCTTTAATATAAATGAGTCTAATCATGAACCCAGCACTGCCAACTCCACCACTGAACCATGTCCATAAGCACCATATCTACACATCTTTTACATACCTCCAGGGATGGTGACTCAATCAGCTCCCTTAGACACTCCTCACAGGACTTGTGCTCCAGACCCTTTACCAGCTTGGCTGCAATTCTTTGGATGCATAATATGTAGGATGTTAGTTTGAAACAAACAGAAAAAGTGCTTTCTGCCTTTAAATAAAATGTTGGTCACAAAAACAGCCTAGAAACTTAATTTAAATGTCCTTGACATGCTGTCTCAGAGGGCCCCGAATTTTTTAGACAGCTCTGTCTGCATTGCCAGTTCTCACAGTTGATCCTGAGGTGAAGAGGTGAACATGAAGACAGGAGGTCTTTGGGAGCAGAAGCTGAAGGAAAGGTCTTTGTCAACACTGATGAAAAGTCCCAGGAAGAAAGTGTCCTAGAAGATTATGGAAGTGATAAGCTGAGCTAAAGGGCATCACACCAGTCTGCTGACATCAAAACAAATGGTGAAAAGATAGTCAAAGCTTAGGATGAAGAGGAGAAGCCCTTTGTCTACTGGACCTTGCAAAGAATTCACAAAGATGGATCTTGTTCCTATCAACTCACAAATTACCATGCAAGAAAGCAGACTTACCTTATTGCAGCCACCATTAGTGCAGCCACCAATGTCTTCTTACCTCAATTTCTTCACATTAAGATTTCTTTCCATTTCACCCTTTGCTGTATTTTTAGAGCATATTTTGAGGCCTTTTTGATATTCCAGTATCCAAAGCTGTGTGAGCATTACACAAGGAGCATTTGCAGTTCTGTGGTCTCTTGGGATGTATAATCGTCCATCCTCTCTCTCCTGATGTTGCTGCTGTCACTGTATAGGGAAATGGGGCAGGTTCTGCTGCATATCCTGTGTAAATGTGATACTATAAATGCATTGCAGAAATGTGTCTGTAACAAAGCCTTTATTCGTATCCATAGTATTTTAGTTTCTAGAGAGTTGTTACTAATCACAGCAACTGGTATTCATACATGAATATGCCAATATCAGTCATTGTCTTCTAACTCCACATAGTCATGCTCAATGCAGCAGAAGCAATAAATTTCTTCTTGGGGTTGTTGGCAATCCAGCTCATCTGTCATTTTTAAATGGACACCTGGGGTAGATCTGTCCAAGCAAAACAGATCAATACAGTTAGTTACACTAAGTGCATTTGAACAAGGATATGTGAAGGGGGAGAAGAAAAAGGTGCTGCAGCAAAGAAAATGATGGAGAGGAGAGATATGTATGCTGCAGGGTTGGCAAAGGCTGGGAAAATGGCACCCAGTTTAATCCATACCTTGGGAATGAGGAAGGGATTGAGGATGAGGTGAAGAGAACTGTATAAGAGATGACAGGGCTGAGGAGGAAACTGAAGAAAAGCCAAAGGGGTAGGCTTAGGAAAAAGAGAATGTAAAGTACGGATCTAAGATGGGTCCCCTGGGTTGAAGCAGAGGAACCAATGAAACCACTTACCGTGCCACAGACACTGGGCAGGCCTGGAGGGGAATCTTGTCCCTAGTCTTTGATTTAGGAGCAGTGTTTTGCACTTTGAAGCAAACAGGGGATTTTATAGCCCATATCACTTACGCTGCTATCATGGTTTGAGCATGGCAATAAATGTCACAAGAAGAGAAGCTTGTGCAAGTGCCCAGCTATTGGAAATGGTGCAGAAAGAAAAAAAAATTGTATGTCTCTTCTTATAGAAGTAGATGCTATAGAAGGTAGGGTTTAATTTCTTTGCAAGCATTACATTTTATCACTGGTTGACATTTTATTTCCTATTTCAAAATGTTCATGTTTGATTGTACAAAAATAATGGGCTTTTCTGTGGAGTAAGCATCCAGCTAACTTGTCACTTTAGATGGACATCTGATCTGAGCAGATTTGGGTGATTAACCAGTACAATCAGTGGGACTAACTGCCTTAAAATAAATACATTTGGATGGGAGAAGAAAAAGACGCCACAGGAATGGCAATGATACAGGAACAAAAAGTAGAAAAAAAAATAAGAGAAGTTACATGCAACAGACAGCGAATTGGGAGCGATGGGAGCCTTTGTCTTTACGTGCTAGAAATAGCAGAGCTGATTTCCCAAGATCATCATTAAACCAGCTTTTAATAATGTGTTGTCATCAGGAAGAGGAAATTATCTCCACCCCCAAAATGAATAGACTATGAAAGGATGCTTACAGATGGTTCACAAGGCTGCAGCTGGTTTCTTGTTCTCATCTCTTTATTCAAAACCCAAAGATACTGTTTATCAAGATTCAGCAAGATCATTATGAGAAATTGGGTTTTTACGTCATGTGAATCTGAATCCTAGAACAATAAATGGTGGCAAAGCAGTTGAAGTGTCTCAGTGTGATTCCAGGTCTCGTGTCCCTGGCAAACCCATCCTGCAGGCTGTAGGATGATCCTCGGCTGTAGCTGATCACACAGGTTGGACGGCAGGATGTGCGACACTGCTTTTATGTATGTTTCTGGGCATGTGCTAGCTCCACTGACCAGCCTAGGTGTGGCAAGAAGTCCAGCTAAACTACAAAGTAAATGGTGCCAGCATGCTTGAACTTGAATGGAAAGATAGCCCTGAGAGTGGAAGAATACCAATTTCTAGGGGCTGAGAAAAGTCCTCCTGAGAAAGCACCTGTTCCTTTTAGAAGAGGTAGGGATTCTTTGATTCACAGTGTCACCTCTGGACAAACCCCCTTCTGTGCTGGCTTTGGAAGGGAACCGAGGAGTGTGATTTAGGGACGGTCAGCAACACGCTGCCGCATCAGCTGCCGCCAAATCCCGATCGGCGTTTCCGGAAAGCGAGAAGCAACCGCGGGAGGGGACGGGAGGGAGGCAGGGCCGTGGCTGAGCTGGGCTGGCAGGGCAGTACGGCACCCCGGGCCCCCTCCCCGCCCCGCTCCCCCGGAGCATCCCTGCGGACACAGCCGCGCCCCCTGCAATTCGCTCTGCGGCGACGCCTCGGATGCGCACACCCGCCGCAGATCTCCTCCCTCCACTTGAGTCAGTTTTAATTTTTTATTACCTGCAACTTGTTTTCTCGGATTTTTTATTTTTCATCTCTTTGGAAATACAGGAGCAGAGCGCTGCCAAGCACCGGGTGAGTCTCCGCAGCCCCCGCGGGGAGAGCGGCGCTCCCGCCGCCACCGCCCCGCTCCCAGGAGTCCGTCACTCCGGCTCCCGGCACTCCTCATCCCGGCACGGAGCGGCGAACCGCGGGTTGCGGAGGTAGGCTGGGATGCTGCGGGGACCGGGGCCGCGGATCGGGGCCGGGCTGGGGTCAGGGAATGGGCGCTGGCCCCGCTGCCGTGGAGGTGGGGGGCATCGCTCTGTCTGTCCGCCGGTTTTTGGGGGGATAACTTGGTGGTTTATCGCAAATCGCAATCGTGTGAGGGTTTCTCACCCGCGACGGCAGTGAGTTGAGGGAAAGCTCCACCCGCAGTTTTGTGTCCATGTGCTTATTTTTTACTTAATTTCTCCTCAACAGGGAGGCGTGTGAAAGCTTCTCGTAAGTTTTCACCATAGGGTTTAAAATGCTGTGGGTGTTTGGGGTTTGGTGTTTTGTTTCTGGTTTGTTTGGGGTTTTTTTGTTTTTTTTTTGTTTGTTTGTTTGTTTTGTTTTGTTTTTTGGCCAGCACTTAAAATATTCACCTCTTCTGAAATAAGTGATAACCTGTTTGTATCTCTCAGGTTATAGGGTGAAGAAAGATACTGATGGTGCTTGTGTATACTTACCCTATGAACAAACAGGTCAGTACCTAAGGTAAATGGGCTTGATGTTTCAAGTAGCTTGGGAAAGGGAATTTCAGCATGTAATAGGCATGGTCATTTTTACAAGCATGCATTTAATGTAGTTAATATATTGGTGGCATGAAGAAGTTGAGTCCATTTTCCTTTCCAGGCAGGAATCCCTTTTGCTTACAGATAAGGTGTAGAAAGTGATCCTTCCAGTGTGCTCTTGTGTGGCCCAGGGTACTTAACTGGGTATGGAAAATACGTTTTATGCTGTTTCTTCCTTCAGCATGATGTTGTTTTAATAATGGAATGCAACCACTTTTTGATACTTCAGTAACATCTTGTAATTGGCTTTTTGCCAACAAGTGTGCAATGATAGCAAGAGTTCCTTACCTTACAACTCTGTGTAAAATGTGGAGTGAATGAATCCCTCTGTGGTATCTCTATGGATTTTGTTGAATGGGCAAGTATGACTGTATTGCCTGGTATGTGTGTGAGTCTTAGATGAGCGTAGCTAAAAGTACAGCCCTGTGCTTCTGATCCAGTTATGTGGCAAGATAGCAAAGGTGTCAAATGTCTGATGACTTCAAGAGGGCATGGAGTGTAAGGTGTCCTTTTGGCACACAGATTAGCTCTGATGAACTTGTCCTGATTTCCAATGGGAGAAGATAGTATTAGGAATGTCTTAAGGGATCTGCCCTTGCCTTATATGCTCCCTTTCATTTCTGAAAAGAGAAATCATCTGTAATGAAGACAAATTCCAATACCAGGGAAGCACATCAGAAATTCAACAAACCAAGTTTTCCATTTCCCCTTTACAACAGATGCAGACAAAAATATTTTATTAGTCAAGGCTTTGGTGTTAATAATCCAAAGTTATTATTGCTTTGCTTTTTAGTAATGATTTAGTTTTTCAAAGAGACATTTGCCCTGAGTGTTTTTTCTTTGATGATGACTTATTTTTTTTCCTGCACTGGACATCAGTGCTTTGATCCAGAAGTGACTGGTATATATTAGGTTGCAAGCATAGTTCTCTTTCAGTTACTTTACAGTTATAGATATATTCTCATACAACTGAAAGCTAAAGACTTTTTCTCCCCCTAAAATATTTTATCCAGATGGTTCTTTGCAAATGTGTAGTCAGAAATCTGTTGTCTCTTTTAAAAAATGGATTGATCTGTATAAATACTTCTAATTAGTATGTCCTGATATCATCTGAAGGTTGCAGAGTAGGTGTTAACATATTTTCTAAAAGTAAAAGAAAGATTTCATTCTACCACTTAGGCATTGTGAACATGGTGTTTAAATGCCTCAGAATAGTAAAGTGATTAACAGAATTATCTGACTCACCAATGTGGTTGGTAATTTTCTCTTAAAACTGACTGATGATAAGATAATAAAGCTAATAAAGCTTTAACGAATCTGCAAAAGTATTGCAAGAGCAGATAGGCAGTAAACAAGGAGCCCATATGGATTTAGAAAAGGGAGTTAATGAGTGTAAAAAATGATCATTTGGAAGTGAGATGTGTCAGACTGAAACGAAGAGTTTCCAAAAGCCAATCTGAGTTCATTTTCACAACAGAAGTAGCAAGACAAAGAAAGAAAGCTGCAGCAGCAGGCAAAGCTCAGTGTGTGAAGCTAGTCCCAAAACAAAACAAATTTCTTTCTTTTTGAATGTGAACGCAGATGTTGGACCATGGGTACTACACAGGCTGAAGAACCCATAGGGTTTAGAAAATGGAAACTGTAAAGAAGCATTTGTTTTGCCTTCTCCCTTAGCCCTCTGGCTCTGGTTGGAGCTCAGGAGATGTGTGTTGCAGGTACACTGGGGCTCACACAGTGTGCTCTGGCCAAGGACCACCTTTAAGCTCCTGTCCTCAGCACAGGTTGCCATTGGTTGTTGCTGAAGTTGCTGAGCAGCACTGTCAGTATGGAGGAATTAGGAGATGCGAGTCAGGATAGATCATACCAGGCTAGGCTGATACTGTTACGCCAAAACAAATGGTTCCTGAAATGAGAAAGGCAGGAAAGTTCTCCTTGTGTTCCTCTGACATTCTAAGCTCATCACCTCCCACCAGCTGCCTCTTTCCTCCTCAACCCCTGTGGAGCATAAGGATTTTTGATATGCGGATTGTCAGTATTTGAAGGTACTGAATGGCCTCTTGGGGTTAAGAGCTGTCTCGTCATGGGCGTAAGAAATTAAAGGATGAACAGAAATTATAGGAAACCTAAACCACATTTGAATTCTAGAAAACTTTTCTAGAGGATATGAACATACAAATAGCCTTATCATTAGTATGTGTGTTTTATGTCACCTTTAGGTTTGTCCTACATAACTAGGCTAGATTTACTTAGATTTAGTAACTTTTCATTGCAAAATCTTTGAGTTAAACTGTGTATTTTATATTTTATATGTAGTGCAGAGTGATGATAATAATAGGCTCTGCATTAATATGCACACATACATGCACACAAATGTACTTCATCAGCAGTTAGTAGAAAGATTCCTACTTTAATGTTCTTTAAACTTTTTTTTTTTTTTTTGCTGAAGCAGCCTGTATCTCTTATAGACACTGACCTTGCATTGGTGTCAGAAACATCCAGCTGCACTCCACAGCCTTCACTGTTGTGTCTACATGGCTGTGGTTGTGTATGTGTTGTAGGATCACATGGGAGTGTTGGGTGTGCACCAGCCCCAGCCTGCCTGCCCACTGCCTACATTTCCTGAGGCGTGGGAGATGGTGAGCATGCACCTGCACGTAGGTGCTGTGGAAAATGAGCAGACAGGATGAAATTTGGCATCGTTAGCATGACAATATAAACACAGCCCTTCCAGACAATAAAAAGTCGGTGGTTGCAAAACACCAGGCAGTTCTTGGGAGAAGATGGAATTTTCATGTAGTATAATCTAGTTGATGAAATTAAATTTTATGAGTCTCAACTGATTGAGGGCTTCAGGCTTTAAGACAGAATTGCTGAATCCTTTCACATTCCTTAAGTCTTTTTTCCCTTTTTGTTGTTGCAGGATGCTCTCCAGAACCCCAAGTGTTGTTGCCCAAGTGTTCCTTTTTCTAAGCATAGTTCTTGTCATTGTTATTGCAGTGATTCAGATAAATCAGCAACAGATCCTCTCCCCAGGGCTTAAGGTAAGTCTTAGAATACCTCAGGAAGGAGAACAGTGTTTTGAACTGATATTTAATTTAATATGCCTTTCAAAACTGATTTTTATGGTGTGATTCAAATGAGGTTAAAGCCATAAATTAATGTTTAATCACATCTTTCTCATGGGAAAACTGAAGCTGAGAGAAAAGGAGAATTCGTCAAGAGTCAGTGGCAAAGCAGGAAAATCATTCCTTGATTCCCTCTCTGTGATGCCTATCACACAATGTCTTCTCCAAGACTGAAAGGCCAAATGAGGATAACATCTCACATTTCTTTTTTTTTGGCAGAGATTGGAAGTAATTTTAAAATAATTTTGAAGTGGGAAATACCCAAAGTTTAAATTATGTCTCCAAGCACAGCTGGGAAGTTTATGCTGACATATGTTGCAAAGTGCTCCTGTGTTTCAAAAGCATTTGGGCTCTAAGTGTGCACTTCATGATTTGCCACATGTTGGGAGTTGCTGGACATTAGCAGAAGCAAAGTAGCTTCATGAGGAGGGACAGATCAAACGGGAAAAAACAAACTGAAATACTCAGAATTTCAGCTTTGGCTTATGCTACTGGAACATGTACTCGGCTTCTTCATTGAGAGATGTACACAACTGAGGACAAAACTAGAAATTACCCTTCTAGAGAAGCTGTGCAGTCTGGCATTTTGAGTTCTGTTTCTTTCCCACGATCCTCTTGTCAGATTCTTCTTTGAAGTCCTTTCTGCCTTTCCATCCAATTTAACTGGATAGTTCACATAGTGATAGGCTAATGCCTCATTACACTTCATGGGATTATAAACATCTTTGGCTTTGTCTGAATCATTTGGTGGTGTGTGAGTCAGACAACGGGATAAAACTGTATTGTGATACCCTTTTATGTGTTTGTGTGGTGTGCCAGAGTGTGTGTGCTGGGATCTTGCATGGGGACACAGTGCTTAAGTTGTGCCTCTGTTGTGTCCCAAATTGCTGTTTGTAGCAACCTTACATCCCACCAATTTCCATGCAAGGCAAGACTGAACTGACGTGTATCCCAGCTGAAGCCAGGACAAGGCAAAAGCCACAATCCAAAAGACAGCCTACACATCTCTTGTGTTTGTTATCAATTCAGTTTCACATCCAGAAGGATAAAACTGCTTACCTTACTCTTTAAGGAAACATTGGAACGGCCTCGACTATCAGGAGCTGGTTTAGGTGGGGAGGTCTCTACTGAATCACAGTGGCTTCGTGGCTGTTCTGGAGGAAGACTGGTGGTTCCTCTACTAGCTATGCTTTGACTCTGAACTTGGCTTTAGGCTGTAAGCCTGCTAATGCAGGGGATATGGAGGACCCTATGTTTGATTCCTGAGATGCTGAGTAGTCCTCAGTGAATGATTAACACTCACAGGAAATAATTCTTCGCGAGCAGACAGAGGACCTTGGTGTGCCAGTGTGAAACCCTCCTGCACCTGGTTGGTATGATGGAGCATGGAAATGGCAGCACCCTAAAGTTAATGGTTGATTAAAATTAAATATGGCAATGATATGATGAAAACAGACTTACTCTTTGTAAATGGATTTATTCTTCTCTTACTACTCTTTGTGTTGTCTGTGCCATAAAAGCTCTTTACCAGGGTGTACGTTGAGAGTGTCCGTTGTGGCACAAGAGGTAAATTATCTGCTATTCCACTGAAGTGTTGTTGCAAAATTAAATATTTTGATTCCATGGTGGTTGGATTATCTGAAGATTGAGCCAATGATTTGGGAAGGAAGGGCCTGCCCAGGTGCATGAGAATAGGGCAATGAAAGAACTCATGACGCATTGACACACACCATGAAGTCAGAAGGGTGATAAAGAGAAGCAAAAACATCCTTAGTGACATAGTTTGTGGAGACAACTGGGATTGTAAGTGAAGCTACCTCTGCATCTAAGGGGCCTTTGTACCAGTGAAAAAAATTCTGTTTGTCTGCTGATGTTTTATGAGTCCTGATGAAAAATATCCTACACCTCTATTGTCCTGTTTTTCTTTAAATTGCCTCTCCAGGTGCTACATTTTTCTACATGTAAATTTTGCACATCTCTTCTGACTCTTAGGAAGTGTTCTGCCTTGTTTGTGAATGTTAGACTTGCTTAAAAATTTTCAAGCCTAAATAGCTGAATTGAAGTGCATTTTGAGTGTAAATCCACTTTTGTGGCCTCCATCTTTCCTGTAACTGGGTTAGCTTGTTAGCTTCTCTTGGCAGTTTCCAGAGTGATTGGAAGGCGGGTGGCCTGTCATAGCTGTGCCTGCTTTAAGGATTTGGGCACCTGTACATCCTCTGAAAGGTATGGTATACAGGCTGAAGAGGTGATTAATCCCAGCCCTTGTTGTTGCCTCCCTATTGGCATTACTATTCAGGATGTACCTGCAAAGCCATTCATATGAATATCTCTTGTATGTTTGGGCCGCAACAAGACTGGTTGAGTGAATAGCATGAAACTGCTTCAGAACCAGTGTAGGTAGTTGTCACTCACACTGGTGACACAGTAAACCCCATAAGTAAGCATTCCTTAAAGTTACTTTCCTCCTCCCTCTTCTTCTTTCTTCCTTCTACTTGACTAGAAAATGGAACTCTCAAACTTTTCTGGGTTAATGTAGTCTCTCTGTGTTATCTGACTGATCTCTTCCGTTCTATTATCGTCCAGCTCTACTTGGCCATGATAGTTAGCCCTAAAAGTAGCAAAGTTAAAAGCTTATGATTGGCACTTTGAGCTGACAGAGACTAGATTTAATTAATAGCCCTTGAGCAGATTGGCCATTACTGTATTCTGTACCTCCAGAGTGGTTCTCTCTCTTTCAAGGAGGGGGCATACACTCAAATTATCTTTTGCTAAAGTAGTTACTGAAACAGAACCTGAGGACGTTGTGGTTTGATAGTATCTGTGGAGCCTTTCATCTTTTAGTGAATATGGGTAAATATTGACTGCATAAATGTAAATGAAATTTTCATTATGTGACAGTCCTCTGTGGAACAGACTAGACTGGTATTGCTGGTATTTTTTGGGAGCTTGGAGTCTGTAGGATTACTCTAGAAGCTGAGAACTAATCAGATGTGGAAGCTGAATGGTTTGCCACCTGAAGTGCAGTGATCTTTCTCAGTCAGACTTGAGGCTCCTCAGGGAGGCAGTGGGATGAAATCTGTCAGCCTGCTACAGGGGCTCTTACTGCTTTCCAGCCAGGTCAAGGCTCTCATTTTTCAGTATTGTCAGGCTCCTGGGCATCTGTCTGTTTTAAAAGAAAAAAGGTTGACAGTGAAATGAACCCTGCACTGTGTGACTCCTATCAATTAAGTGACTTTGGAAGAGAGGAGCAGCTAAACGTACTATCAAGGATCATAAACAGGATAAGCAGAATTTCAGTTTTCTTCCCTTTATGAGATTGCCTACCCAGTTGCAAAAGTGTTCTGCTGCCATCAAATATGGGAAAGGGGGAAAGACTGGTCAGGTGAGCAGTGGGACAAGGTGGACTAACCTGTGCTTTAATCCCACAATGAGTGCAACAGACCTGGGGCAAGTAATTTAAATATTTCTCATTTATTTCATAAATAATCATGGAGTAATATTGATTATTCACTCTTTGTTGTCTCACACTGGCACAGCCTGTTCTCAGAGGCAAACTCTCAGGTGGACTGCCTAAACCACTCAGTGGGAGAGGTTTATGGGGCAATTAGAGAAGAACCACACTTGTTACATCATTCTTACTGTCGACTGTTATGTACTTTACCTCTTTACTTGTAGCTTTATGGATCCCTTGTGCATCCTTGAAGCTAAAGCCTACACTTATGTATCAAACCCTTCAGTTTCCATGGAGTGGACTGGGATAATGGGAAATGAGCTTGCTGCAAAATCAGGTCCTAACACGGTGTTATCTATGTGTCAATGTGGATTTCGAACCTGATCCTGAGAGGAGATGAGCATTCTCCATCCCCACTGAATTAATTATTGAAGATATGTAGTATGTTCTTTGGTTTGCAGCCAGATTCATTCTGTGCTTGGCTGTTGGATTCATGCCTAAGCGCCTAACACTAGAATTAATCTCTCTTTTAAATAATGTACTGTGCATACATTTTCTAAAGTGTTTGGTGGTGCAATGAAGTACAGCTGCATATGGGTATTTAAGCTGTCACTGTTTGTTTCTTCATCTAATGTATTATTTTTTCTCCCCAGTATGGAATAGTCCTTGATGCTGGATCCTCTCGAACTACAGTCTATGTCTATGAATGGCCAGCAGAAAAAGAAAATGACACAGGAGTAGTAACCCAGACCTTCAAGTGCCATATAAAAGGTGAACTCAAATGATTAAGTTCCTCATTTTTTTCTAGCCTCACTTATACTGTTGTTTATTTTTTAAATTTTGCCCCTGTGTTCCCCTTTCAGTGCTGGGGAGCAAGAACTGTTAAGACCATGTCTGTATCTATCAGCATTAGTTTTTTTTCCTACTTGTAGAGCAAGATCCTCTAATCTTTGTAACAAAGAGAGGAAATTATAGCTAAACTTGATTTACTCCACTGCAGTACATGAGCAGTGCAGGCAGAATTCAACCTACAGAGAATCACAACCTGTAAATATTTAGCCCTTGTGTTTCTTTTAAAATAAGAGTAAAAAATGTATTTTAAAATAGCTTGGAATAAAAAGTGTTTGAGAAGAATGGGGGTCTAGCCCTTGGTAGATGTTAGCCATTAAGCTTCTCCATATTACAGAACTAGGAAGCTTCTAGTAAAATTATCAAGTAAAATAGCTAAATTGGCAGAACTGTTCCTGACAGGGTAGTTGTATCAAATGCGTAGGTCTTAACCTTTGGCTTAGGAAGACCTGTAGCTGTGCACTGCTGGAAGGTGTTCCGCAGGTACCACTGGCTGCCTGCCTTGACTTTTACCTGAGGTTTTGGCTTGATTCCTTGCAGACAGACCAGGCTGACTGTTGCTCACACTCCAGTATGGTTCAGTAGAAGTTCTAATGCCTTGTTGTGGATTCCTTCATAGCAGCTTTCGAAACTCTTAGTCAACTTCAGTGACATTTGATTAAGCTGTCAAAGATATGAAAATTCCATGCATTTTATGAAGACAGGTGGCCACATAAGAGAGAGAAACCCCTTAATAAATAGTAGTTTATCCATAAGGGATTTCTGCAGGAAGCCCAACTTCGTAAATTATGCTACTTGCAGTTAAGTGAGCTCTAGATTATCCTTTTAAGACACCGATTTCAGCACTGACTTTGTTTATTTAAGGTACTGATTTGGGTTTACAAGTTAGGTAAGAGGAGAAGGTGGAGCCACTCAGGAAGTCTCAGTGCAGTTTTTCTGATCTCTGATAATAACTGTGGCATTCAAAGAGAATTTTTCCCCTCTGTCTCAGGCATGATCTCACAAAGTCTTGCATTCCTGTGTGTGCCTGGAAATAGATGCTGGAGATGTAGCCACAGAGGCCCATGAGTAACTAGGAATAAAAGGCAATGGTTTCTTAACAGCACCAGCATTTCTATCTTCAGTATTAAATATATGTGTGAACATTGTTACCAATTCTAAAACAAGGAAAGGAAAGCAAGTGTAACAAGAACAGAAGTAATGCACTGTCATGTCCCTGACGATGTGTCCTTACAGACTGCTGGAATGGTGGGCAGCCTGCTGAGGTGAGGGGTTCACTCTGTTAGCTCACATCTTGACTCATTAGGAACATTGCCTGTTAGAATTCTGGTGAGAGAAGAATGCACAGAGAAACTGCATTATCCTTTTTCTCGAAAAATGGCACAGGAGAGCTTTGCAAATCTGTTTTTATTGGTTTAGATTTTGTTCTGCCTCAGGAATGTAAAAAATTGCAAAATGGAGGAGTCCAAGTTGCTGTAAACTGTTTAGGTCCAAGGCCTTAACCACGGTCAACCAAAGGACTCCTCATCCCATAGTGTACAAAATCACCAGGGTTCACTCTCCAGTCATGGATAGCTCTGCACTGGAGGAGACAGGGTTAATGGGAGAGGTCTCTGACAACAGCACTTAAATAGGAGGATGGTTCTGGGCATACTGAGTGGCGGACTTTTGCATATCTACTGAACTTTGAAGGTCAAATGCTCAACTATGTAAGCTCTGTGTGGATTTTGTGATGTCATTTCTTGCCTTTCTTAGGTACCTCTGTCCCTGTGTGTAGGAACCAGCTCCAAATCAAAACTCTTTCTATCTAGTGCAGTTAATCTGCCGTAGTAAGACTCTAAGCATTGGAAAAGCAGGCATTTGTCCAGAACAAAATGATCATTGCCTTGTGATGTGCTGTCTGAACACTGGAGGATGGAAGTTTTTGCCACCCAGGAAGTGGGAGGGAACAGCAGCTGCTGAGGATGTAAACCAGCACTTGCTGCTCTGTTTTCTCCTGGTAACAGCTCTCCTTCCAGCTTCAGGCCTGTTTGTACTAGACTTAAGACTTTTAGATAGTCTTATTTCAAAACCAGGGCTGTGAACATCTAGTGATGACATGGTAATGTTTATGTTTTAAGTTCACAGTGTCAAAAAAAGAGTTGGGGAGTGTGGAATCTGTAAAGTCTTACATATTTTTTCTTCTGTTTTTATCAATGCAATGTGACTAAACATAAATGGTTTCTCATTTCAACTTGGTAAGAGCCACCTTTTCCTTAGTGTGGGATTGGGCTGTGCAAGAGAAGTCTGTTACAGAAGAAGCAGATGGAGTTCAGATGCCACAGTTCTCTGAGGGAGAGGCATCATGGGGGTGCCTGGATTTTGCCCTGTGCAACTTTCTCAGCTTGGGAATTTTAGTAAGGAACGTTTTTATTCACACCCAGGTTGAGCCTGAACAAGCTGAGCTCCTGCTTGTCCTTGGAGTATTGAGCAAGGCATGAAAGACTTCAATGTTAATTGTTCAAATAGTCGTGCCTTATGCAGCATGGTGTAAGTCTCATACCTGCTTTTTGAAGGCTTTGGAAATTTGGAAAGCTGTTTAATAGCTCATGCACCAGTGCAGTCTTGCACCTTTATGAATTAAAGAGCCATTTCTATGCATCTTGAAATTTCACCAGCAATTCCTTGCAGAAGCTTCTTTATTTTATTTCCAGTTGAGGGCAGTGAGCAGCAGAGGTGCCATGGTATCCATGACAGTTATGTCAAACCAGATTAGAAAATCTTCATCTGAGGTTGTGGGGAGGGATTTTCTACACCTCAGCGGATCAGAGAAATTTTACATCCATTAGACATGCTATTTTCTACAGCATCTGCCATGAGTAAATCTTTTTTCCTCATGAATATAGCAGTGCTGTTGTGCTGTTATATGGATATACAGTGTATCTTACTCTAGGTATGGTATTATAGGTATGTATGTACACACATAGAAATACAGTGAGGCAGATTGCAAGTGTCTTCTCTGTCTCACACAGCTGAGACAGTCACTACATCCTTTATTCCTTATTACATAAGCACTCCTAGTTTTCAGTTATCCTACTCTTGTTTGCAATTACAGGACGGAAGGGGGAAATCTCTTTCTCTTAACACCTGTTTGCTAATTGGACTAATTTGTAGTTGGCAAAGCAGAATGAAATCAATCTACTTGTTCTCTTTTAGGCCCTGGTATATCCAGCTATGAGAGTAGTCCTGGAGCTCTTGCCAAGCCTTTTGATGACTGTCTCAGTAAAGTCAAGGAGAGAATACCAGCTCATCTGCATAAAAACACTTCTGTTTATCTGGGGGCTACAGCTGGCATGAGACTGCTGAGGTATGGCAGAAACTTGAATTCCTCTATATGCATACTAGCATAGCAGTCTGTGAAAACAGAATGTGACAAATGTACTGTATGCATTTTTACCCACTGGAAATTGGCCATCTCGAAAGGAAATGGAACCTAACCAATTTAATTTAATTAACTTTTTTGGTAGGGAAAGTGGGTCTGCATAAAATTCCTCTGTTACATCATCTTGAAAAGAAATGCCTCTTTTATTTTGGAGAAGGCAAGAGTTCAATTTTCTCTTTCACATCTGTCTTGAAATAAAGTGTTATGTAAACAGATGATGTTTGTGCACATCCGTGGGCAGCAGAGGCAGATTGAAGCTGGACACTGCGGTTCTCTGAGTGTGGATGTAACGCGATGTGGCTTTTGGGGTCTGTCCATAGCTCTAGCCCTGGCACAAGCTGGCTTTTTATATTTGTTCTGTGGTGAAACAGTGGCAAGAAAGGCTCCAGGACTGTTTTAACTACCAACTGTCATAAAAGTCCTCAATGCACTAAAAATAAAGGTAAATATAAGAAACAAAACACCCATGAACTTGTATGATATATGAGCATGCATGAGAAAGAGTGAAGCTGGTATATACTGTGGGAGTTGCTTTCTGAACGATGCTGAATACTTGGCTGTTCCCTATCATAACCTTCTCCTTTAGGGAAACAATGTCTAATTTTTTTTGTTAGATTATTACAGGATTTTCCTTGAATTGCTAGTCAGTGAAGAATAAACATGAAATTGCCTTTCCAGATGCTCAGTGTCTCATGTTTTGTGAATTGCTTAGGTTGCAAAATGAATCGGCAGCCAATGAAGTCCTTGCAAGCATTCAAAACTACTTCAGAGCTCAACCTTTTGAATTTAGGGGTGCGCAAATCATAACGGGGCCAGAGGAAGGGGTGTATGGATGGATAACGGCCAACTATTTAATGGGCAATTTCTTAGAGGTGTGTGGAAAAAACTGCATGCTTTCCTTTTCACTGTTTCTCTCTTAGAAGTGAGAAGTTTGAGAGGATACGAATGTTAAAGCATCATAGTTGTGACTTCCATTTTGCACCGAAATCGCTAACAGGGTCTTTCTGTGGCAGTAATAGAACAAAAACAAACATAAACCAAAGACTGTGTTGTTACAGAACACGGTGTGGCAAAGATAAAATTGCTGATCCATTAAAAAGAGCTCTTCTCTAAACGACATGATGTCTTACCTAAAAACAAAAGGTTAGATTGCTCTTAAATGCATTGGTATGTTAAGTGTGATGGGTGTTGATTGTCTTGATGGTGGTGCCAACTAAAGATGTTCTTTTCTGCTTTTCTGTGACTTCCTCAGGTGGTTGCTGTCCCTGCAGCCCTACAGGTGAAGCACCTGCACAGCTTAGGGGATCTCCAAATTGTTTGGCAGTGTTGGCTTACTTGTCTTAAGCAGACAAGACTGTTTGAAGCACTGAGGGTGGTTTAGTTGATGTGGCCAAATGTGCCTCAGCTGAGCCAGAGATCATTCATACACGGTTCCTTCCAATACTGCTGAAAAGCTGCAGGCTCTGGAGCAGTAGGCTGTGATACCAATTGTCTTGTGCAGACAAAGTGATACCAATATAAAGATACTTAGGCTGTCCTTGAACTTGGAATAGGGTTAGACAGGAGCCTCATAGCACGGAGGGAGTCAAATGTATTGGCAGATTCCTTTTCCTATGCAGATATTCAGTATAATTTAATTCAGAGTAAAAGCTGAACCAATCTGATCAGCAACTGCTCATCTGCATTCCTGGCAGGACTGTGCTGCTCTTAACTTTAACTGCACTTCTTCCAGATGGTCTCACTAGGCTGAAAGAAATTTCAGCCAAACTGCTGAGTATTGTTGGCTGTCCTGATTGAATGGCTCCATTAGGTCATGGCCATTAAATAAGCAGGAATTACGTGTTGGTGCTGTGAGTGATAGCTCAGGGTGAATGTGTTGCTGACTTGCAAAGTCAAGAAAAACAATATTGGGATCACACACCCCGGAAGACTTTGTGTGTGCATTTAATGAAACAAAAATGGCATCATGAACTTCAGGGTGGTGTCAGTCTTCTACTACATGAATTTTAGTAATCCACATGTCAAATTCCTGTGGCAAATTGATAAGGACTGCTGAATGGACTGCAAGAGGCTGTGAAACCAGTTTAGTCTAGAGAGTTGCATGAAGAGCTCCATGTGGAATATCACTAATAGCAGAGAGAAACTTTCACCCTTCTTGCAACAGTGAGCTAAGAGTCACGTTCTGCTAGGGGCTGTTTATGGGAATCTTTCACTGTAAAATTTTATTGTTAGTGTGTTTTCTATCCCATAAAGTTTATTTTCCCTTCTTGTGTATACATTCATCTCATCTTGCTCAGTGAATAATACTACATTAAATATGGGAATAATAATAATAAAAAATTGTATATTTGGCACTGTGACTATGTAGATCAAATATAGAACTTGGGAAATGTTTTGGACAATAGGGAAAAATGCCAGCTGAATGGATCAGATTTATTGCCACTACAGTTTCAGTGAAGGAAATGTGCAGATTAGGGTGTCTGTGTTGTTCGCTCTATTTTCACTCTCTTTTTCAGTGTGATCTCTTAATATTCTATTCCTTTAATATTTCTTCTTGCCTTGAAACAAGCAAATCTTCATACTACTTCCATCCAGATTTGTTCCATATCTCCTGGGTATCTGAACTTCAATTCCCTACATTCTAGGATAGACATTGATCTGGCTAGTTCTATGCTTTGATCATTGTGCTGTCCTATTGAGTTAAATGCTATGCTGCATTCCTTTTTCCATCTTTCAAGATAATTTCACTCTGTGAAAGTACATTCTTCTCATGTAAACACATCTGCATGTTTCCTTCAGAGCTACAATATTTTGGAAAGGGTACAAGATAAACATGGGGAATTCTCAAAAAGTTAAGTAAAGAGTAGAAAAGCTTGAAGGGAGGACAAGAGATGATATTTCTAATTTGTCCTGTTTTTAAATTTGCATGTAGAGAAACCTTTGGAGAACATGGGTCCATCCTTACAGAAAAGAGACTATGGGTGCACTGGATCTTGGAGGAGCTTCCACTCAAATTTCATTTATCCCGGAGGACTCTGAGGAGCACTTCAACAGCACCTTGCAAGTGAAGTTGTATGGTTACAACTACAATGTCTACACTCACAGCTACCAGTGCTATGGGAGGGATGAAGCTGAGAAAAGGCTTTTAGCATTGCTGCTCCAGGTCTGTTTTAGACCCTTTGCTATGTTGCTCTTGCAGGTGTTCAGTAATTGTCTGATAAAGTTCTTAGGCTTGTGTTCTCTTCCCTTCAGTGGAGTTTGGAGATCCCAGTAAGAGCTCTGTTGTGCTTTGTTGTGGACATACGCATTTAGGTTTCACACAAAGATCTTCATATGTGTTAAAAATTGGTGAGAGTTCTGTGCCATTTGACAAAAAGGCCTGTAAGTGTCTTGCTGATCTTGCCAATGAATTTTTGAGAAAGGAGTTTCTATGAAATACAGTGATCAGCAGTGTTGTACTGACCAGTCATGACAGTGAACAAAAATACATGCATATACAGTTTAAAAAGATTAGTTAATGTCAAATTAGGTCTTTTTTTGCTTTTGAGTAGTCTTTATTGTTTGGGCTTTCTTGTGTTTTTTGTTTTTTTCCCCCAGAAATCAAATGCCAGTTCCAGTGTGGGTAATCCATGCTACCCTCTAAATTATAATACATCATTAACGATGAAGTACTTCTCTGGCAGCCTTTGCACACAATCTCTGAGACCAGCAAACTATTACCCAAGCCAGCTTGTGAACTTCCATGGAACAGGAGACCCAGCTCTGTGCCATGAGATGGTTTCCTTATTGTTTAACTTCACTGCTTGCAGGGACAGAGAAGACTGTCCATTTGCTGGAATACATCAGCCAAAAGCTAAAGGGAATTTTGTGGTAGGTTTGCAAACACAGCGTTTCTTTTTGAGCTTGCTTGCTTTTTATTTCTGTAGTTCTGAAAGTAACCTGTCATCTGCTCCTTTTTATAGGCTTTCTCTGGATTCTACTATACAATTAATGCTTTGAATTTATCTGGGCACTTTTCCCTAGATGACTTCAATTCAAGTATGTGGTTTTTCTGTTCACGGAGCTGGGCACAGGTGAGTTATTTGGTTGGTTGGGTTTTTTGAGTTGTTGGGGTTTTTCTTTTCCCTTTGAAATCTGTAAAAGAGGGATATAAAAATAATATGGACTGGACAACAGTTCATAACCTTTCAGTAGGCCTGTACCAACCTCAGTGTTTGTTTTTCCACTGTGCTTCAAACCATACAGTATTTCTATCATGCTTAACACTTGCACTAGGTTTCAAAATTTCAATTCCCAGTTTTAACCGTGCTGTAAAGATGACATGCAAAATTTAGAAACTGTAACATCCTCAGTCTTCAATGTGCAATTTTGTGCTTATTTTCACCATTTGCTACATAAGCTATGTTACTGTTAGTGTTACTGTTAGTGTTTCTGAATCTCCCATAAATTACATGTCTTTACATGGTGTTTCTGAAAAATGCTACTAAATTCTAATTGGAATCCAAATATTCTCTAGTTACAAAACTGAAAAGCATTTTTTTCATAAATTACATGTTTTTAAAAAAATCTTTTGCTTTCAGCTCCAGTTTATGCTGCCTAAATTTGAAGAAATATATGCTAGATCCTACTGTTTCTCAGCAAATTTCATTTATTTCTTGCTTGTACATGGTTACAACTTCAATGCAGAAACTTGGTCACAGATACATTTTCAAAAGGAGGTGAGTAATAGTTATTTTCTCTTATGTTATTTTAATGTAAAGAAGTTTAGAAGGAGACAGAAGATGCAGCAGCCTACAAAAATACAATGGTCATAAACAGCCTTTGTAATTGTCTGTCAAATGTTTGGCATAAGACAAAGCCACTTTTCAAGCCTCAGTAACAATTTCAGCCAGGTTCCAGGGGTTGCAGCATTCCTTGGAGATGCTACCTAGATTCTTTTAAAGAGCTTTAAGCAAACCTCAAACACTTGTGTTTTAAACGTTTCCCCAGTTTGTTGAGGTGGTATCTTGCTCTAGGCAGTGGTCTGCCTAAAACACATCACAGGCAAGGTCAGTTTGAGCTAACCCTGCTGAGCTGGAAAGGAGAACTGCACTTTTCTGTCTGTTGGCAGAGCCTTGAGGGAACTGGCAAAGAGGGTTTGTAGTCCGTGAGTGGTGATGGAGGAACTAGGACAGTTCCCATCCTCAGCTGGCTCACCAGTCTGTGCCATAATCTGGCTCTCTGGAATATGAATGTATTTTGATGGAGTATTTCAGTTGACAGAGAGAGAAGGCTTACTGTATTTGTGCAACAGATGCATTCCCTTTCATCTCTGCTACTGCACAAAGCCTTCTTCTAAAACCCTCTCCCAGACTGCCTCTTAATGTCTGTATGGCTTGGAAATACTTCATCAGTTGCATGCAAATCCAACAAAAGAATAGGTTGTAGATCTTAAATGCAGGGGACATTGGCAGGCTGTGAATGAGAAATCATAAGCAATGTTTTCTGAACAGTCATATCTATGACTCGTGCAGTAAGGAATCAAGTAGGATTTTCTTGCCTTATTTTGACCTCTGGTGGGCAACCATTAGCAGCTCTAGTGCAGCATCCAAAGTTTAGCTGTTCTACCAGGAAAACGGCATAGAGTTTACTTTGAGATCTTAATCTGGGCTGGGGGTGGGGTGGGTGGATTTGTCTTGGTATTAAAGGTATATTGTACTGTCCTCAGCTCCCCAGATAGGAGCAGCCAAACACAGCAACATTTTTCAGTATTTAGCCAAGACTGTAAGAATACTGAGCAAAATAAAACCCCAGAAGGCTTATTTAAAAATAGTATCTTTGTTGCCTATAGTTTGCACCAGGGTAATCATGAAACTCCAAAAGGAAAAACTACATTCTCTTAATTAGATCTGATCCTACTAAAACAGAAAGATCTAATGTTAGCTGATCAGCTAAGCTACCCCAGAGTTATAGCACAGTCTCTTTAAGACTATGCTAGGAATATATTTCCTTTTAATTAGTGAAAACAACTAATGAAAAGAACTTTAACCTAATGCTAGAATCTGGGTGAAATCTAGAGCTAGATGATTTTCAAAAGGTAAAATTTTGAAACCTCATGACTAGAGTTTTTCACCTCTCTTGGCAATGAAAAACCACCTTGATCTATCTGACATCTTTGCTCGTGTCTTCCAGTTCTTCTTGCTGTAGCTTTCTTTTTATCAGTTAAACAATAGACATTGGGTTATACACAGCTGCAAAAAGGGCCAGATATTCCAGGCCTTTATTGTCTCCTACAACCAGTAGCTGACACCTTTGAAAGTGGTGCAAGCCCTTTGAAAAGGAAAACAACTTGTGTTTAGTGTAAACCAAATACATGTCTTGTAGCTGGCCTTCAAGGCTAGCCCTTCTTTACTGAGTTCCACTGATTTATCTTTATATGCTCTGTGACCCTCCCCCCCCCGCTTATTTTTTGTCTCTGTTTAACAATAGGTTTTTTTGGAGGGGTTGGGTTGTTTTTATTTTTAAGTTGTGGTTTGATTTGTATGAGGCAGTGATGTGTACTTACCTGTTTCATATAAATAGGCAAACCATTACTGGAGCTTGGGCATGTGGGAGGAGGGCAAGGGACACTTTGTCTTTGCCCCTTGATCCTGTGCTTATCAAGTGGAAGGATGATGACTTAATGAAAAGGACAGTGGAAAACTGGTAAATTCTGTTGCTCAAATTAGAATGTGGAAATACAGCAAAGCAGGAGGAGGACCATGGAGCAAATACAAACATACTCCCTTTGCTGTTGTTTTACCTGTTCCAAAGTGGTTTTTCACTTATGTTTATTTTTTAAATGGAAGTGCCTAGTATTGGTTCATTTGCAGGCACCAAACCAACCATAGAACCAAAGATAATAAAGAGTTCCTGCTTTGGGGACTTCACCCTGGCTGCCTCTTTGTCCATGTCGGTGGGACTCTTCACAGGTTTTTTTGTTTGCTGAAACTAAATTATATCCTAGGATTTGTGTCAGGTGAGGCACTAATTTTAGGAATTGGCACTGTAGTGCTGATTTTTTTATCTGCTTTTTAAAAGCATGTTTCTTGCACAGAAAATCCCAGAACTGGCTGTCTGCATAGATACCACACATCCTCGTCCCCATCAAATACCTGTGTCTCACTTCTTTAGCCCAGTGACCAATTTTATTATCATCCTCCGGAACTACAAAAAAAAAATCAGGATAATTTAAATTAGTTCTGTATCTTCTTTGTCTATTTCACTTAAGATTTCTCTTTGCTAATTTAAAGGGCAGTTGCCAGTATCAGAAGTCGAGCTTTTGGAACGTCTTTTCTTTGAAAAACCCGTGGCACTAGGGCTCTTCTGTCTTTCTTTCAGGTTGGTAACAGCAGTATAGCATGGTCACTCGGTTACATGTTAAGCCTCACAAACATGATTCCAGCAGAAGGTAAACTGATCCAATTACCTCTGACACCTCCTCTGTTTGCTGGGCTCCTCGTCTTCCTCACAGCTACGGCACTGTTGTGTCTCCTTTTCCTTGTTTACTTGTGTATTGTATCACATAATCGGAAGGACATCACTCGTGTTGAACATGTATTTATTTCAGAATGAATGAAGTTCACTGAAGACAAATCAAAACTTTTATAGTGCTGTGAAGCAGGACTTAATTTTGCCCTCCATTTTTCAAAAATAAAGACAGAAAAAATGGCTTCAAGACCAGAAGCATAAATGCAGTCTGTGATATGGTGAATTTGGAGTGCTTTTGAAATATTTTGGCAGTTGTTCTGTAAACGTGTTTGTCTGGAGTGCAGCAGAAAAAACATGGGCTGATATGTCACTTTGGTTTATAAGGGATTACTAGCCTGTCTCTGCCAGGTATGTATTATTTTGTTGTTCATTAACTCTGTGCTAACTGGTAAACTCAAATGGTGATGGATTTGATCACAGCAGCAGATGTTTAAGATAAAATTAAACAAGTCAGAAATTGTAGGAGGTGGTAACATGGTAGCTGTCCTTGTGTGCAGTGCTGATACTAAAAGCCTGAAAGTAATTTGATTTCTGAAACTGGAATAAGCATTGGATAATGACAAGAACTGAGAGGGACAGCTGTGATAGAATTGTTTTTATTGCTGATTCAAATGGATTGATCCCCACCACATAAAGGTGTAATAAACTGTCAACACCTCTCAGGATTTTCAAGCCTGTCTTAAACAGAATTATATCTTGTGGTACCATGGAGATCCCAGAATGCCTCTCCTGTGTTACAGAAGATTTGCTTTGAAGGTGGGACAAAATGCTCTCATGCTTTAGTAACCTAAATTCAAATGTCTCAGTTATCTCCAGAAGCCACTGTCCTTTTCTCTCTGACTTTCACAGAAACACTTTTTGTATGATCTCATAGTGAAACATTGTTCTATATTCCCCACATACTGTTGGTCTCAGACAGTCGCAGTCCATGCTGATTTGTCATATACATATTATTTCAGCTGTCTGGATAGAGTCCCAAATCTGGAGTCTTCCAAAGCATTAACATGTTAAGCCCTTCACTGAAGGCCAAGACAAACAGGAGGAGTCTGGCAAGCCAGCAGAACACCTTTTCTATAGTGGGGTCAGGAACACATCTGTGGAGCTGCAGTCATGGCTGTAGTGCCTTGGTCAGCCTTTCCACTGTCCTGGCCTCAGTGTTCCTTTAGCAGCATTTGAGATCTATCAAGAAGATGCTTCTGTCAAAACATATTAACTTCAGAGCTTTCCTAGAAGTGCTGCTGCCTTCATGCATCAAACATTTGGCTTCCTTGAAAGCCCAGGCATTCCCCATGAAACCTCTCATTTCCTTAAATCATAAGACCACAATTTTACCCGCTGCTTGGTTAATTCTTCCTGATCATATCCCTTTTACCCGCCTGTTGGTGGTGGTCTTCAGCTGGCTTCTGAAATAACCCTTGAAAAAGCCACTGTCACATCCTCTGCCATCTCTTCCCTTTTTGTACACTTTTTCTGTTAATTCCTTTTAATATTGCCATATCATGATCTGTGAAGTTGCAAGGGGAATAGAATCATAGAATGGTTTGGGTTGGCACATAATGTATCTTCTATCTATGCTTGATCTATTCTCCACATTGATTAGGTTATGAGATAGGAGAACAGTGGCCAGTATTTTTACCCATGAATAATGTTTTCAATATCTGCCTTTGGTTTCTGTATCACCTTCTTAGTTATTGGTTGTGGCACTGGGATTTTGTTGTCTTTTGAGGTTTTTTTTTCACAGACTGACAGATGATTTGAAGGGAACTAACTATCTTTCAAATGGAAAACAGAAAAAAGCTTGTGATTTTTCAAGTGGATAGGTAGGGAGGGCTTCTCTATTGGTAAACTGCTAAGTCCTGTCAGTCTTGTTGGAGCAGTTGGGTACTTAAAATAAGGCAGAAGGTATTCTAAGATGGTGGAGTGTTCTGTTGCACCAAAGTTGCATCTCATGAAGTACAAAATTTTCTTCAGAATGCAAGGACATTACAGAGGCTGGCATGAGATAAAGGCTTCATCTTTTGTATGATGGATTTGTAACTGTGGTTACAGGGTAAAAATAAAATACAGATGGTTGGATGAGAGCAGTAAAATGTTTTCTTCGGTTGCCAATTTTCTGTTAATAAATGGTATTTTGGTATATGTACTTACCTTACAAAACCTTTGCTTTGTGAATGGCAGGGCCATTCAGATGTGGTTTTACACAACTGGAACATGCTTGGGAGTTGGTCTATTTAGAGCTGGAAGCTAAAGAACAAGTAAATTTGGTCAAATATCATTTGGACTTCCAGATGTGCTGGGATAGACCCAGTGTCTGTTCAGAGAATGCCTTTCCTCCATAAACCACCTGTTTTGCTTTTTTAGTAGTTCCCTCTTCTCCCTGTGTATATAATCTTGCCCATGTGTCACCAGGATGCTCACCTGCTCCATCCTTCCTGTCCTGCCAGGCAGGCCTCAGTGACCACAGCTAACTCCTCCCACAAGTGTGAGTTGGAACCAGGTCAGCAGGTGTAATACTGTCCTGCCATCTAGAACTGAACAGATCTCTGGGAGAGACAGGGAACTTAACATTACTTGGGAATGTGTATAAACCATAGGTAATTTGTCTTTTTATACTCTTTAGTGCCTGCTTATGACCATTAATAAAAATAAGTTATGAAGAGTTAAGCCAAGTGTACTTTCTTTGTTTTTATAATTTTTTTTCCCAATAGCAATATTTTCATCCAGACAAGCTGTTCTTAATAGAGGAGTAGGAAGTCTCTGAAATGGTTTCCTGGGGGGTGGAAAGTTTCAAGTTGCAAAACTGTCCTGTAAGGTTCTGAAGTGCACACGGCTCATTATCTTCAGAATCCCTGTTCTCAGCAAGGAAATCCTGTTGGAAATCCTGGACAGCACTGAGGCTGTCCTTCCCTCTGAACTTCGGAGGAACTGTGGCTCACTAGATTGGAGAGCAGGACTGGCCCTGCTCCCCATCGCCCACCCTGCACACCCTGCATGGACACCACGGCATTCCCTTGCCTGCCATCACGTGTGAGGGGGTGTGGTGACAGCACAGGAAGGAGGGATGGTATGGTATGGTATGGTATGGTATGGTATGGTATGGGATGGGATGGGATGGGATGGGATGGGATGGGAT